>OX419337.1:31072871-31140371 GCA_948470475.1 Galaxea fascicularis | reverse complement strand
AAATGGTTTGTAACAGTTCTATACTCAGTTCTCTGATTCGACAAATTTTCAGGTCTTGTTGGAGCTTTTAACTTTCTCCTGCTTTGGCCTGGGTTTTTATTTCTTCATTACGTGAAACTGGAAGTTTTTGAGCTTCCCCCAAGTGGGGAAGTGTGGGGTTTCCTTGTTCTGAATGCTGTCGTTGGTACCGTGTTGTCGGATTTCCTCTGGTTGTGGTGAGTTTTTGCTACTGCTTGTAGTCGCTGTTGTCTTTGTGTTTGTGTTATTAGGGAGTTTAAGAAACGAGGACGGCGACGGCAACGAGAACGCCACAAAATGATAAGCTTAATGAGCAAAACCAATACTCTGCACGTGCGTTTTGCATTTTGGTACATTTCTTTGCCGTCTTCTGCAAAACAACAACGTGAAATGACCAAATTTTAGGTTTTCTCGAGGACGTGAGCGTAAGACGGGAAAATCTCCTCTTTTTTCCCTTACTTTGGCATCGTTCATACTAACTTAGTTCCTGAAGAGTTCGCTAGCATTTTACAAGTTAAACAAATTGGAATGATTGCGAAAGAGTTACAAAAACCAGAAGTTATATTTTTAAATGACGTTCTCGTTGCCGTTGCCGTCCTCGTTTCTTAAACTCCCTTATTAGGTATCATATTTTCGCTCCAAATGGAGACGATTGTTTTTTTTCAACTACTTGTAACCTCATCAATTTTGAAGGAAAGACTTGAATATCTCGGGAATGAAAGAAGCTCTTTCCAAAAAGAAAATACCATTGTTACTTACTTTAAACATAATCTTTTACTCCATATGTATTTTAAGCTCTGCTTGAAAATGGCGTATACGTGTATCTCGCAAAACCGGGCCAGGGGCCCGTTTCTCGAAAGTCCCGTAAACTTTTTGGGCCCGAAAATCCATTTCAAAACCTGCGATCCGTCTATTGTAAAACGCTGGCCTTTTACTATGATTTCAAGATACGAAGGGCAAATTTGTTGCAAAATTTCATGCTCTAAAACGTCTTCGTTTTTAAGATATAAAGGAAATTATGGCACCCGAAATTGACCCGAAAAGTTTCCGGGGTTTCGAGAAACGCATGCCAGGAGCGGGAGGGGTTCTGTTTCTGGTTCATAACCTTACTACAAGGACAGACTTCGACAAGTCTCGACATTGCTTGTCTGCGCTTCTTGCCCGAATTTTTCTCTGAACTGAACGAGAGTTTTAATCCCGAATCAGTGCTCAATGTTTTTGTTTTGTTTTGACTTTGTTTGTTTTTGTCTTCTTTTTTAATCGCCGAGTGTAAAAAGGCCAAGCTAGGATCCCAAGTTTTTTCTCTCAAAATTCTAGCGCAAGCAAGAGGCCTCTCGCAAATAGATTAATCTGGTTTAATTGTATTCAGTGAATTCTCTTGCTCGGACTGCGAAAAACGCGCGCGTCCTGGATCGAAGAGAAAATGAAGAGTGAGACTGGGGTGACACCTTCCCTGAATGCGTGCCTTGCGTGTGCGAACACGCTTTCAGCGGTTTGCTTCTGATAAGTTGACCCCGTTTTACTCCGTTAATTTTAAGTGAAAAAAGAAAGATTATTTTGCGATTTTTCCCCCTACTACAATTTCATTTTAACAGCCCTCGTGCAAAGGATTATTGAAAACTTTACAGACACTGTTAGAGATAAGTCCAGAAAGCTGTCAAGTTGTATCTGTATTTCTAGCTTGTAGTTGATTTAGATCGAGTAATAAATATGCAGCCATCGTTAACAGGTTTTTTCTCGTTTGATGACATTTTTCAGGGGTTGCTATTTGACGTCCTCGTTAACAGCCACACTGTCTCTGGTTCTGATTATACCGATGACCATGGTAGCTGATGTGATTTTGAAGAGGGTAGGTAACTTTCACTCTCTACTGGTTTCATTAAAGCCGGCAAAGGTAAGCGAGGGAATGATTACCCTCGATTTTGAATTTGATTTTATAGCCGAGAGTTGTGAATTCCAGTAGTTTAAGAATGCACAGTTTATGTTACATACTGCACAAAACAACCTAATCACCGAATGTCAGGGCTAGGTTTTCAATTAGGTTTAGTGTACCCATGAAAAACTCGAAGTGGTTATGAGCCACTGAACTCGGAAAAAGAGTTATAAACCACTCCCGGTTATGTGATTTTGATAGACGATTGTTGGGAAACGTACCCTGCGATTATCACTGAGTTATTTTTATGAGTTTTTTTTTCGGAGGGAGTAGGAGAGGAAAGGAGAGCGAAAAGTGGCGAGCGACTACCTTATAAGAGTAGGACAAAAGAGCGAATGCTAAAATTGGATCTGATCGCAAGTTACAGGAAACGTTACTGAAAGCTCCAAATGAGAAGCGTGACACTGGCGTTACATTTTATGCACGATTAAGATTAAGTCTTTGTAGGGTCAAATTCAAAACAAATGGTCTTCTGTCCCCTATATCCTAGGGAAAGTGACCAAAAGCCAGTTTCTATTCTTCAGTAGCCTGCGTCGCAAACGAACTCAACACTAGTTAAGTCCGTCTGCGAATCAGTGCACGATATCGTCTTCCACCGGCCACCGTGTAGATCGGGTATATGTACTCAAATCTGATTGGCTCTTTTCCCCCAGAATTCGAACGCACAACATGATTGGCGAGCCTAATTCCAGATTCGCCAATCACGTAACGTGTTCGAATTGTGGAGGAAACGAACCAATCAGATTTGAGTACATATGCCCGATCCACACGGTGGCCTTTAGAAGACGATATTATGCACTGATTCGCAGACGGTAGTAACTAGCGTTGAATTCACAGTCACCGTCTGCACGCGGGTTACTTCTCAGCATATCTTCCTTTAGTCTTTTGTAGTATCTTGATGAAATTTGTTTTTATATTTAGCCGTCTTAATGATCGTAACAAATGTTTCACTAGCCAGACTTATTTCTTAGTTATTTTATTTTTTTACCCTGTCAAGAAGTTTCAATAGCCTTGCCAACCACAATACTGACATGAAAGAACTGAACTTATCAGCTTATTAGAATAGGTTTACTTTTGTTTTACGTTTGAAAGTGTTATGATGAGTTTATCAACGCAGCAGTTTAAAATTAATACAAAAAATTTGATTTGAAGGGGCTTAAACTAAAACGTCAAATAAATGCTAGCCTGTGTGTAGCTTGCAGTACACTAAACAACTTAAAAGTGCAATGACTTTATTTGGTAGATGCAGACATAGACATCGATATTAAATAGGCATCACTCGAATCACTATAATGTTTTTTAGTTTTTGAAGTAATTGAAAGAAAAGCGACTTTTTTTAAGCATAAAACTTTATCCCTAAAGTTCCATAATTTCTCATTTGCAGCAAACAGTTTGTTTGTCATTTCTCGCTTTAGTAAGGAAAAAAAACAACCGAAAAATTCAATCATGCTTTCGCTTTTTAACAATCTTAAGTTCTTGCTTGAGGCCATAAATCATGTGAACCAATTATATACAGCCGATGTTTCAAAGTCTGCACGTTTCGACTCAATTTCCTAAATCAGTGATTTGATCTGGTCCTCCAGTGCTGACATTTCACTCGCCAAAATGGCTAGTGAAGCGCAAAACCTACTAGCCATAACGGAATTTTTTCTAGTCTGGCTAGTTGGCTACCGTTAGTCTCGAGCCCTGTATGAATTCGATTTACTCGTCAACGTCTCCAAATCAACCAAGTACTGAAAACTTTAATAAGTTGTGTCCTCGTGTTAGTCTGATGCAGAACTGGCGTGTTCAGTTGCAATCTAAGGCTGTCCAAGTTCTTGCCAGTGTACTAACATTTTACGTCATGCATTGCAGGTTCACTTTTCGTGGATGTTTTTAGTCGGTACCATAACAGCCTTTGCGTCATTTTTTGCCGTGACCGTATTAACGCAATATGGAGACTGGGACCCAGTCTTGAGTGGCTTAAAGAAACTTGTCAACAGCCGAAGGCATCTGATTGAAAGGTGTGGTAAATGTTGACATATTGATACTCAAACACCTCAGCCTACTCCTTGTCTCTCAGGGTTCTCAGTAATTTACAGAGTAGACGGCATGATGCATTTAATAGACGGCTGGCAATGAGACTTTTTATTGAGACAGATATTATCTCATGAAAGTAGGCGGCTACGCGTCTGTCAATTTTGAAAGTTGTACATGTTTGAAGACCAATTGTCACTTCCCGTCGTGCTCTGCGCATTGTTTGTTTTGTTCGGAGTCGACACAAATACCGACCGGTGATCTGCAAATCATAACCACTTTATTGTGACGAAATATAACCTGATAAACTAAACAGATACCAAGAACTTCCACAAGGAACACTACCGACTTGTCACTTGTACTTGTCACTTTAAGCTAAAACCTCGTGATGTGATATGTCTTGGATAGGTATTACTACTTTTTCTTCTTTTCTTTTCCACACCTGTTTTGAAGATCTCTTTGTATCATCTTTTTTCTGTATTTCGCTTGCTGAAGCAATCAGTGAGTTATTTCTGAAATTCTTCCAGCATGTTTTACCCAAGCCTGCTCTTAAGTCAACATGGCGTCATAGGGTAGTTTGTGCCTCAGGCGGCAAAATCGACCAACTAAGAATAATGTTTCTTTACCATAGGAAGATAAAGGTCGGCAGACACGAGGGAAATGGTCTCTGGGAATATTCCCACGTACAGTTCATGCGTAGGGAATAAACATTTTTCGGGCGAATGTTCCCTGCAAATGATCCCACGAATGCAAACAAGTTTGATTTTGTGGGATCATTCGCGCAAAACAAATTTTGGTTTCCGCGAATAGATTTTTGCTAGTTCACACGAAGAGAATTAGTCCCCGCGACCGTTTTCTGCAACCATTTCCTGTGAATGTTCCCCTCGTGTGTGCGTGTTAATAGAATCATTCGGATTCTGTGGCTTTTGGTGAAGATTACGCTTGCGTCATCAGGGTAAACAGGGCTGGGTGGAAAAAACGGGGAGGAAAGCCGCTGACAAAAAAGTTTTTCGAGGGTTGGGAATTACCTAACGTGCTCCTTGCTGCACTGTCTCCAGCCCCATGTGGAGCTAGATGAGATTGCCACTTTATCAATATTCTTGGTTTTATTTTATTAGGAGTGTAGACACGGAACAGCGGGAAGCTTTGTTTAAAGATGTTCCAGAAGAAAGAAATGAAGTAGAAAGTCGTGAAGATGAAATAGAAACGTGATATAAAAACAACCACACACCACAGCTGGAACTTTTTCGGTGCTAAACATGAACCAATCCAAAGTGCGGGGAAACATACACTTGGTGCTAAGCGTGCGAAAACGTGCAGTTTGTGCTGAGCGTGGGAAAACGTGCAGTTGATGCTAAGCATGGGAAAACGTGTAGTTGGTGCATAGTGCATAGTGTGGGAAAACGTGCAGTCGGTGCTACGCGCGGGAAAACACGGGTTAACGCAAAAAGGAGCGAAAAAGAAGTCGTATATAGCCACTAACGGCTTACGGAGCGAAAAACTGAATTAGACTAATCAATTCCTAGCGTCAGAAAACGTTGAATAAATCTCTAGGGCGAGATAACATGCCGTCCGTGCCGAGCGTGGGAAAATACCAATAAGCAATTGCTTACAAATGCAGAAGTTACCTCTGCAAATCATTGAAGATTATCTTATATATTTATACGGGTTTTAATTATCAGAATCAATTTTCTTATTAAATTTGCAGACAAGCTCGAGGTTGGCAGTCCACCTAATTAAACTCGTTGTCACTAAGGAACCAAACATCAACTTCATACACTCCAAAAATTAAAACAAAATATGGGTGGATATGGAGTCCATGCACCTCCCCAATCACTTTTCCAATGATCCGCCCCTAACCAGCTGCATATAAGTGCATATTCCTTTTCAATGCTCGCGAGTCGGCATTGCAAGACAAGTGTGAAGTTAATGTTTGTGTGTGTGTAAGAGTTCATACACTAACGAACACGGGGAATATATTGACTTGTAATCCGACTAGCAATACGTGGCGGAAGGGTACTGGCTGGTAGCCCTGTATAGATTGTGCCAGTACGAATTGAGTCAAAGTTGCTCCGAAAAATGGTCGAGGGGAAAAGTTGCTACCAGAATTTAAAAAGTTGCCTTCCAAAGTAAACTTCTACCTAGCATTTTAAAACAAAATGCAGAAATTGTTCGATGTGGACTGCTCCCATCATCTCTTTCCACTGCAGCTATGAGCAAAATAACGATATGGTGGATGGCGGATCCAGTTATTAATGAACAACCGCTGGAAATTTGGGGCGTTGTTCTAGGGCGACATTGAAGATTCCGAGCGCAAATCTATGTAGGGCTACTGGCAGATGTACTATTTCTATACAGTTTTGGATGTGTCTTGAATCTTGACACAACAACCCTTTTCTGTATAGTCGAGAGCGCTACTCAAGTTGAGAGCACAAGCAAGCAAGAGCGCGGGAGACTGGGAAGAAGAGAAAAATCCAAAGAGCCTGAGGGAGCCCCCCTTCCCCTACCCTGATATGCGAGTTCGATGTTTGACGCGTCCTCTCCTTTACTGGGACGGGACTGTGGCCGTCGTCATGGAGACCAGCCGCCTCTGGCGATACCCATTTTTTTTCGCGTTGTTTCTGTCACACTCTCCAGTCCTCGCTCAGCCAGAGAAGTAACGAGCCGTGACAAGACCAAACTCGATATCAGCGGGATTAAAAATCGCATCCGCTAGATTATCATGCCACCACTTCTGATGACTACGCCACGTTAACGATGGAGAATTTTTAAGTCTTTTTTTTATTATTACGTTCAGCTATCCTTCGCCTGTATCCTCTTCTCGATCACGCTAACGAAAAGATTTTTTTCAACAGAAACGTCGCGGAATCAAATGTACATTTCAGTTATTATTAACTATTTATTTCAGAGTCCTCAAACAATCGGTCTAACGATAAATATCAACTTGTCTCCCACAAATAAACTCTGATTCGATGGTATCAGTGTTGTTCATATATAAAGAACGTCTTCTATGATAACCGCAATGCAAAGAACTTACAAGTTAGCCATGCATGATCCGGTGAATGTCGACTTCCTGGTTCAACGTGATGATGCAGATGATGTGTAATTTATCCTTGGAGCAATACTTGTTGAATCTTACACAACCTTACTACGGAAAAATAATTCTTGCCAAAAAGAAATTTGCCCTCTTCCCCCACTACCACGCTCAAAGACGTAATGGCCCATCCCGAACACACAAACAACCAGTCAACTTTAACAATTTGAGAGTTCAATGGCCTAAAATATGACACATGAATATTCTCTTAAACCCTCTCGGTTAACACTCCCCGCCAAGTAACGACCCGATCGACTTCTACAATCAGATCTATTTGAACTGATCGATCATACGGTTAACTGATAGACCGAAAAATATTATTTATTTGCTTCAAGACGTTTTGATGTACAGTTAATATCACAGATGAAAGCTTGGAATGACATAGCCTGTGATAAGTAGTTTTGAAAGACACGGTAAACTGTTAGAATTGTTCAGGCGAGAAAATGACAGGAATAAGTAAAATTTGCAGACGCGGTGATGAAGAGAGACAAAATAACGGAGTGAAATTTATTCTTGATCGATACAGCTAAGCAAACTTTCAATACAGATATTCTCTTTTATAAGACTGTCAAACTTGAAGTTTCAAGTGAATTGATTTGATCGTTTGTTATGTAGCCTCTTGTGCATCTGAATTTCTCACAATTCTATTCAATTCGATGTTTTACTTTTGCCGTATATTCGGAAAGGTTCTCGAACATGATCCGGGGATATGATCATTGACATTTTGCTAACAGATCACTTGGTCAGATATCAACCATGCACGCGCAGCTGCACAATGAACTCACTCTGATCTTGCTCGAACAGACTGATTATCATATGCACTGGATAGGAGAAAGTGGAGGGATTGAGAAGACAGAGGAAAAAGGCTTTGCTTGTTTGTCGCGGCCTCGCGCGGCTCCTCGTGGGTTTACGTGCAGCCGCTCACTAGATTGAAGGAAGGGAAAGAGACTGCTCGCTGGTAGGGCTAAAAATATCTGTTGTTGGCATTTTAAGCCTCTCAAGCAGCTGCGGATTCTATAGTTCAACCTTTCAAGTAATTTTTCCCGCGAGGATGTTTTACTTTTTGCAATGACAAGCAAAATTCACCGAATGCAAACTGATTTAGTCAGTTGATTCCACTTTCACTTGATGACACGGCACAATAAATTCTCGATAAGATTATTTTTTTCTTCTTCTTCAGTAGAGGCAATTTGGAAATTAGTTGCATATTCAAATTAGGCAAAATTTTCATGACAAATTTCCGCCCTGCCATTAAAAACGAAAAACAGGTGGCAATTGAATATAAAGCTCCCTTTTTCTAATTTTCGCATCAAGCCAGAATTGCTAAAAAGAACGACTTCGAAACCGACCGTGTTGGTTATGACTAAAATTCTTCAATTCTGAATCAGGAGCTCCTGTCTGAATACATTATATCTGTTCTAAGTTGTCTTTATAAGTTAAGGGTCGAAATAGAAGACAGAACAATTCTGTTGGTGAAATCCCATCAAAGTCGACGGGAGTTTAGGGACGGACCATTAGAAAAGTTATGGAGGGGGGTGGGGGTGCAGGGAATTTTCGAGCAGTATGAATTTTTTTCTTTAATGTTTCCCTTGAATGAAAATTTTTTTGTCAAGATGTTGTGTTGATGTTGGTCTGCATGCATGAATTTTTTTTCACTTAATTTTCCCTTGCATCAATTTTTTTTACTTCGGCCACCCCCCCCCCCCTCCCCGTCCCCCTTAATTTATCTAATGGCCCGTCCCTTGCTGTTGTTCACATGTCATTCTGAGTCTGTTCACCTTTTTAATTAATCAAAGTTTATTACCTCTTTTATAATTTGCAGAGAAATTATTTTAAAATCATGGCTTAAATTAAAATTTAGAATTAATTTTAATGTTATTCCGAAGTCATTTATTCAGGTCTGATTTACATTCAAGCTGTCAGCTGTGGCTTTCCCGCCACGATTCAGATATAACGCCAACACGGGCGAGTTGTGGATTTGATCAAGAGAGGTGCTGAACAAACCATTAATTAGGATCCACTGAACTTGGAAAATGAAGTCATTTTAAACCACTTGCGGCATATGGTTTCTGAAAGCTTCAAAAGAGAGCGTGACAGTTGCATTACATTTAATGCCTGCATGACATGTGCATTAGGGCGGAGGGTCCATGTTGTGTCTAATTTTCTTTCTGTTCAGTTCATCCCAGGCAACATTATCAAAAGCAAGTTCCTTCTCTCCTGTATATCCGTTCGTTAGTCTTGTCACTGTCTTTTGCAGCATTCGAAATCAAGATCCTCTCTTATCGAAATACATTAACTGCCAAGCGTTATGCACTGCTCAGCGGATGCACCAAATATTTAACAGAGGGGAGGGAAGGAGTGAACAAGTGAAAGACTAAATCAGCTTCACACTTACAACTCGGAAAAGGCATTTTCGGGGTCAAAAATGGAGGAAGAAATAAAGCTGGACAAATAAAGCAATTGATTGCAAGCAATACACTGGCAATAATCAGCTACCAAACCTACCAAGCGGGGAGGGGATGAGTAAACTTTTTGTTCGCCTCGATATCACGCCATCTTTTCAAGAGATACGGATTCGAGAAGTTTTTTTCAAATTCGTGTGCTCTCTTCGGTCGAGTTAAAATTATGTTGATATAACGTATATGCCGTCAATGATGGCTGACAGCAGTGGTGCAACACTTGGTTCCTTAAGCCGCGACAAATGGGAGAATTTCGAGGAGGAAAGTGGAGAAATTAGCGAGCATCGCACCGAGATTTCCGGAGGTCGCCAAGAGCCAAACAGTCTTCCAGAACACCGCGAATCAATTAGCGAGCAAAAAGCCGTCAGACAACAGAGTAATTCTCCACTTAACAGGAAAAGCGGAATCGCGGGAACTCAACGTAGGGAGAATTTAGAGGATCGATCCAAGGATTTGAAAGAAATACCGTTGAAAACACATCCAAGTTTAAGTTTTCAAGAGCAAATTGATCCCTCGAGTAGCAGTGAGAAAGACGTGGGAGTTAACGTTGAACGCGAATCGGTTTTGCAATCAAGTGAAGGTGGGCTAACAGCCCCCAGTCAATCAAAAAAATTATCGGCGATCGAGGCAGATGGTGTTAAACGACAAGTGAATGGAGAAACAGGCAGTGAGCCATTATTTCATTTGAGCTCTTCGCCAGCTGCTTGTCACACGACCAAGGAGATTGTTGGCAACAACGCTACCATTCCACAATGGACTACTTTTGAGGATAGTCAGGAAAAAGATGCACCAAAGGTAACTGAGACGGCGCAGAAGGAAAAAGTTGAACTTTTGTCAAACACTGGCGGCGAAAATGTCGAAAATCACACACCCTTGCCATTGAATGCCGCGACCTCGAAGATGGCGGCTTTTGATTCTCGACAACCCGCAGTAACCACAAACATTATCCCCAATTTGTCCGCTGTAACCGAGCCCAAAGCGGTTAAAACGAACTTTTTATCTTTTAAAGGAGCGGCGAATGCGGCGAACATGGAGAGCACTGTGAAATCAGCTGTTTCTATTGTTGAAAACAACAGCGCCCAGCCGAATCCCGCTTCTATCGCTACGCATCGACAACAACAATCTCCTGAAACATCAAATCAGTCGCGCGAGAATTCCAAGCTAGCAAAGAACTGGGTCAGTTTTGGCGAAGAAGGTAGTTCAAATTTGAGTAAGCGAAAGTCGGTTTTGGGCGCCTCGACGAGTGGAAGCGATATCGGTAACTTGGAAACCGCGGAGAGTACGCTTACAAACAGTGATAGAGCATCCGCTGGTAACAACGCGACTACCCAAGTGTCTAGCGCCGTCAATTCACAAGTTGAAATGAAATCCACTTCTGTTATGGCTCCTGTGTCGTTCACTTCGGCCGAACTGGATTTACTTGCTAGTAAATCGTGGATCAAATTTGACGAGTCCAACAAAGCGAACCATGTGCAACAGTCGGCTGCTGACTCCTGGGTCAAGTTCGGCGACTCCAACGTCCCAGTTGGACAGAATTTAGCATTACTGGAGCTGGATGTTGGTTGTAAAGCTAAGACTAGCAGTGCACCAAGCCCAAATCCATTTATTCTTGACACTCTTCCATCAGGAGGCAACCCATTTAAGCCACCTGCTTCAAACCCATTTCAAGCAGATGACACCATGGCAGCTTCAGCCAGTTCATATCCAACGGTAAACCAAGGCCCCATCTCAGCATCAAGCCCAGTTGTGGGAGCAGAACCCCTGCTGGTTGCAGAGGGTGTAAACGCAATACAGCTCAGAGCTTCACAGCAGATTCCAGTCATTAACAATTCAGTATTTCCTGCATCATCAGGTAACAAGCACAAACCTAACCAGGATCAAGTTGATGCTGGAGAGGCGATATCAGATAATCAAAGAGAGAACCTGCAGGAAACAAATGAACTACTTCCTGAAGAAAAAGCAGTAACAAGTGGATCATGGTCAATGCTTCTTCGCTTTCCTGACAAGAAGCGCAAGATTGGCTCTCGTGAATGGAAGCCAGTGGTTATCAAGCTAGAAGGCACAACCTTGCAGATTTTCGAGGAGTATGAACTGTCTGCACCATTTAGAGAAATTCCTCTACAGGCCTATTTTGTGATGACAGCACCAAGATTGCAATCCTTTGAACAAAGAGCCAAGGTTCACACAATCAAGTTAGAGTATGTCAAGTATACAGAGGGAAGGAGTCTGCGGCATCGTGGTACCATTGAACACATAGCTCAAGGTACACCAATCATTAAAGTCGCTTCTCCAAGTCACACTGTTATCAGGGAACTTTTAGAGGTTTTTAACAATTCACTCCGTCTGCTACCAGCATACAGAGATAGGGGCATCACATACCGCCATGATGAAGTTTTTGTTGATGTTGATGATGTCACTTATGTTCTTATGTCTGGTGATGGCAGTGTTGTACGAAAAAGTGCAAAAGTCCTTATTAAGTTTAAGGCCTTTCTTACTGGTGATCCAGAATGTCAGCTGGTACTCAATGATGTTCTGATGAGAGAGAGAGAAGAAGCACGTTTACGAGGAGAATTGAAGCCACAGAGAGTTCATCATTGGGTCAAACTACAACACTGTGATTTTCATAAATGTGTTAACACCGCAACGTTTGAACAATCACATGCTATAACATTTCACCCTCTTGATGCATGTACGTTTGAACTGATGCGTTTTCCTGTTGATCACCATAAACCATTACCACTCTTAGTCAAAACAAAGCTGAACATTCACAGCGAGCAAAGAGTTGAACTCAAGGCTGAAATCCAAGTTTGTCAGGAGACAAAGATGGCAAAATATGTGAGGAGCAATGTGGTCTTTAGGTTTCCTATCCCAGAGTCTTGGGTCTCACTTTTCAGGACAAGTAAAGCGTTCAGAGGTGAGAAATCTATCAAATCAAGCAAAGGACGGCATTCTGCTGGGATCAAAAGTCGTTTGAAGCATTCCAAATGTTCCATTGGTGTGTCACTTGGCAGAGCAATGTATGAACCTGAGTATGGCTCTGTTGTGTGGCGCATTGATCAACTGCCATTCATCCACAGCAAAATCCCAGCTGATGCACCCCAGACTCTCTCAGTTGTCTTAGACCTTCCGCCCGGAATGGAGTTTCCTGAAAGCTACAAACCCATAGCGGAGCTGGAATATGATGTGGCATATGTGTTGGTCTCCGACACTACAGTGATTGCTGTAAAGGTGTCCAATCAGAACATTCCAGACAAGTGGGTTTGTTACAGAGCACTATATCAGTATGATGTGAACATTGAGATCTCAAGACCATCCAGTGGTCCTGTCCGAGATGTTGGGTGCACACAGCAGTGAGACACTAAGTGACATTGGTTTTGCTCTAGTGGTATGTGACAAGCTTTGAATAACTGAATATTAAACTTTGTAGTCATGAATTAGAAATTTAAGTCAAGATCACTTTTTTCTCCATTTTTTCCAGAGGTCCAGTCTCAATATTTATGGTACTTTCATCAAAATTACTTAATTTTGATTAGTAGAGACAAGCAAAAGTAGTCTGTAGGAGCACCCTTTAAGTTTCCATGGACACAGTACATGAACACCAAAAAAATGGAAACCAAAACATGGCATATTTTGGCTGTTTTGAAGGGTGAAATTGACACAGATTTACTGAAACTGATGTTCTGTGGAATTATCTTTTTACATAAATTGTAAGAAAATATTCGAAGCCAAGGAATTTCCACAAAACTCTTAGGCACTGACACAGAACCACAGTAAACCAGTATACAGCCATATGTAAATGGCCAAGATTGTGCAGAACCAAGAGCTTCCCAGTAGTTTAGATGTTAGAGCATCCTACTGTAATATGGGAGGCCATCTGTATGACTGTGCAATTTGTGTTTAAGATTTTTGTGTTGATCCACATTTGCTTAATTTGAATTTTTACCATTTCAAATTCAAGCCCAGCTCTCAAGACAACCTGGCAAACACTAGATTATTATTTATCAGAGAAGAATGCCCCTCAACTCTGAGTATTGTTTGTAGATGTCAGGTAGTTACCTTTAAAGATGAAAGGAGGGTTAAGCTCATGGCCTGAGCTGATGTGAAAGACGTAATACACTGAACACCCCTTCTGCTCTTCTCCCACCTGATCAAGGCTTGCCAATATTAAATTTCAACTTGTCAATGAAACTCATGCAGGTATTTTCAAAAAGCATTTTGAATTTTTTAATATTTTTTTTCCTGAATGAGTTATCTTTTCTCTTCTTAGGTTCGCATGTTGTTTACAGAGCTTGTGTGATCATTCAACAATGGAAGGTTCAAATCCTGTTCATATGTCAATCATCCTATCATTTTTAATCTTCAGCCTGATTATTGTTTTCTCTTAACCCTGTTACTAGGTGTTTGTAAGCACTGTGTGCTACATGAATTTTATATACTTGCCAACTTTTCTTTGTGTGAGATTATCTATCTTTGTCTCCTAGCCCTAATTTTGAATAATTAGGCTTAGGAGACAAAGGGATTTGAGAATCAACCTTAGGTTAAAAACCTTTACAGTTTGAATTTAATTTTTACCTGCAACATATCCACATTACCCAAATTTCAAAAAAATATAGAACAGATCACTTCCAAACGTTACTGTTCAAAGAATACTGAAGATGTTCCGATCATTTTATTCAGGTTGCCAAATGCCACGGTGATACTCACGAAATCTTGGTACTATCTTTGTGTGACCTTTTAGCTTGTTATTTAGGACTCAAACATGACATTTAGAGCCAATTGTACTGGACTATTTGGGTGGAAATTGAATTCATTTTTACATGTTGATGGTTAATGAACAAATTGTCCAGAATAATTTTATTATTGTGAGTCAGCTGTGAGAAATGTTCCTCAGTCTGACAAGTTTGTATAAGGTGAATTTTGAGATTTGCAGGCATGTGACTCATGCATTATGTAGAGTTGGCAGGGATACTTTTAATGTTAATGTTGCAGCTTCAGTGTGCTCTATATATAGGTTATTAAGAGTTTCCATTGTAAAGTTCAAGAAACAGGATTCGAAATGTTGGAAACAGAGTTCATTGCCATTGTTGTACATGATTTTTCAGTGGTTCCAATGTTATATTAATTTTACAGTAAGCCCAATCTTAACAGGTATTTACAACTATTATAATTATGCATTGATAAATAAAGGCATTAATATGGAGAAAATATTTGATTTCATGCCAAATTTGCCAGCATTGTGTTTACATTTAGACCAAAACCATGGTTTTTAAGCTGCAGTATCAGAGTGCATACAATGTATTTACCAAACATTATTTATGACATTATTTTGTTCAATAGAGGTGAACTTTTTTAGAACATGTAGGTTATGCCACCCCAGAATCTGTCTGTATATACAAGCCAAATTCTTATAATTAATAATTATTAAGTAAGGGCAATAATGAATTATGAAATATTTTGTCATGATCCAAGTAACTACAGTAATTTGTGTTTAATTAATATGTTAATGTTCACTGTCTAAGGAATTTTTTCAATTGAAGTTTCAATGCTTTTTGAATATTTGGTCATCACTAGATACGAGAATAATAACATTAGGTAAGTGTGTTTTACAAGTATGAACAAACATTTTTAGTTCAAGTAATTTACATGTATGTATTGAAACAGAAGAGGCTTTATAGAGCTAAAAATGACAACTACAGTGCTTAAGGTTGTCTGGTTGTGAGTTTGTTGTACACAATCTTTAATTACAGTGTTCTCAAAACAGATGATGTTTTGCTTAGGAAATGTAATTTATGATTATTGCCCTCTAGCTCAGGGGCAATACTGTTATGGTATCATTTTAAAAATTAATAATTATAATAATTATGTATTTGCCCAAGAACAGTTTGAAAACAATGCAAAAGTTGAATTTTGAGCACAGTAATATCTTTAGACTAGAAAACATAACCTACATGTATATTAAACTGGAACACATGTAATAAATGCTAACGACAGTAACAAGGAAAACTTTGTAAGAGCTTTTGGTTGGTACTCAGGTGACCTACATGTAATACAATCAAATCCTTGTGTATTGGCCAGGATTATGTACTTTAAAAAATAGCTTAATTAAATTTAGAACTTCCATTCTTTCTACCATTCTCTTTTTAACCCTTTCACTCCCGCGATCTCAATATTAATTCTCATTACTGTCTTCCATACATTGCCTATACTGTTAGTTCTGAGAATTTGGTGTTAAATCAAACAATATCCCCTAGTTGCTTTTTCTTTATTCTCATCACCTGTCTGCCTTACAATGTCATGATATTGCGAGGAGAAATTACGTATTGATCAGTCCTGAGAATGAGAGGGTGTCTGGCCTACCTATTGTCACCTCCATTTGTTCATCAATACCTAATCTCTCCACAGTCAGTGCTGATAGGAACAGCTGGTCTTTCTTACTGCAGGGTATCTTATTGACATGTCCATAACATGCACCCTGGCATGAATGGGGTAAGGGAAGGTCATTCAGGCTGTTTGTGTCAGTGATGTACAAATCAGACCAAGTTGTTATGTCCCCAAAAATTCCAAATGTGTTGAACCACAGTGATTGACCAGTGATTGTGCGTAAATCATTTCAGAAATGATTACTTTGCTTTATAAGGTTCGCTAAATATGCTAAGCCAATTTTGAGGTATGTATTGTTGCAGAGGGCTACATGTAGTTTCTTAAAATTATTAGGGACCTTTAGATTTGAGTACGAGACCGAGTATGAGTACGACTCTTCAAATCCTGTTCGCATGCTTGAGGTGATCACCAGTGACACCAATATTATTTATACAATCTCAGGATCTACTAGTAAGTAACAAGGAAGAGTGAGGGTTCAGGGGAGGTGACTGGTTTGAAATTAGAAATTCGTACTCGTACTCGATCTCATACTCAAATCTAAAGGTCCCTATTATCACTGTTAAAGGGAAACCAAGAACGTTCATCATCTTTGAATGCCATCAACATCATCATCAGAGCAACAACAATTTTATTGTTTTCATAACACATTTATGTTTAGAAGCCCACAGCCCTTATTAGAAAATGAATGCTGGCCTGTTGCTTGAATCTCTCTTTGAATTCATTCCATGAGTTGAAAAGAAGAGGGACCCTAGCAAAAAAAAATCTTTTGTTTTTGGAACCAAGATACTATGGTCTCAATACTAACAGTCATCAGTGATATCAGTGCATTTGAAGCCTTGTTAATTAGAAGCTGTTCAGATACATATTGTAGCAGTTGTGTAATGTGCAAGTCATTAGAGTGTAGCTTCTACTTCTGGAGGCTTCAGGATACAGGTGTATAATGTAGCATTTGTGAAAGTTGCCAAGAGAGAGGTTTACAAGTGTAGCAGTGTTATAATATTGTAACTTGTAGGCACTTATGATTATATCCCATAAAATCAACCAATCATGAGTATATGTGCTGATTTGTGTTTGCAGATCCTGGTGTTTGTCATTTGTATTATTAACACATTAATGATGCCACACAGTAAAGGGTTCCACAATGTTAGATGGGGGCGGGGGGGGGGGGAATGCTGCTGTATAGGGTTTTTGTCCCCTCTGCCCTGAACAGGGTATACAGTTTCAAGTGAGTGTGGATCAGTCTGTCCTAAAAGCGCTAGAAAACGGAAGGGAAGGGGGATTGTAAGGTGCATTTGAAAACTTATGTTGAATTTGTGTGGTATAAATAAATATTTATTATTTACAAAGTGATGTGGGCAAACCTCCAAACCCCCAAAAATCCCTGGACCAAAAATTAACCCCAAAAAATCCTATGCCGAATCTCCGAGCCTTAGAAATTTACAGAAAAGATTGTACATGTACTTTATTCCCAGAACTAAGTGCCCTGGTTAAGCGGGAACTACTCCCGAGACACTACAACGAATTGAAGATTGTTTTGAGTTCCCAAAAAAATCCTTACTTAAATCAAGCCGCACAAAAATACTTGCCAAAGTTTGCCACCCGAGAAAATCCCGGATTCGAAAATTTCAAACCCAACAAAGATCCTTCGATCATCCCCGTCAGTTAAAATCCGGAGCTCCCCCCCCCCCGCCCTTTCCTTACCCTGGGATGTTAATAAGCACGGGTGCGAAGCAAGGGTAGAGTGCGTGGAGCTTTCGTGCGCGCGCGCGCTTTACCCCTTCTCTTCCCCTTTCTCGCGCTTCCCACGCAAGCTAGTCCTAATCAGAGTCTTGACCAGTCCTCGACGAGTTTTGTTTAGCAATAACAGAAGACCCTTCTCCAAAGTGGCGGCAATGGAATTGAATGAGTTAAAATTGAACTGAATGAAAAACTGATACCAGAAATAGGAAATGCACTTTTACTTTAGAAAGCCTGCAACAAACACAAACGTCTCTAAATTTTTCACTTTTCAACTTACATTTTCTCAGCTGATATTACACCTGATTTGCTGAACCTTTGCAGGGTTACTAAAGTAAAGGTGCTCTTTTTAGTTCTGGTATGCGTTTTTAATTTTAACTTATTTAAACTTTCGGTCGCCATTTTGGGGAAAGGTCTATTCAAAATTGGTTCACCGCGAAATTAATGCCAAACTTTGGTATTTTTTTGCTTTTACTTCTACGTAGGGTCTTCAAATAGAAGGCGTTGTCCAGGGTTTCAAACCTCCAGCAGCTCCCCTATACCCATATGTGGGCCGAGTTGCCCCCCCCTCCCCCCCGATTTACTTTCCGTGAAACCTTACATTGCGTCAGGGTTATTTACCAGGAACGAAGGGGTATGTGATACTTCACCTGCTAACGGCCCGAGGGGCGGTGCCAGGTGAATATATCACATACCCCCGGGGGTCAGGTAAATAACATGGGAGCAGAGTTGGCGCAGTGGTGAGAACGCTTGCCTTCCACCAATGTGTCCCGGGTTCGGTTCCCGGACTCGGTGTCATAAGTGGGTTGAGTTTGTTGGTTCTCTACTCTGCTCCGAGAGGTTTTTCTCCGGGTACTCCGGTTTTCCCCCAGCTCTCCTTAAAAACCAATATTTGATTTAATTTAAAGTTTATTTGATTTACAGTCTCCCCAATTAGTAGAGCACTCGTGTTCAGCTAGGACGATTTGAGACTTAAATAAAGTTATTATTATTATTATTATTATTATTTGCCACTTGATGAGGTTTCCTAATGCTAAATCAGTAGCCTTTTGGCAATGCATATCCGAAAGTCTTAGAGTTAGAACGGGTAGACTCTCCCGAACAGATATTTCATCCAAGTTTCATCGGGTACCCCTGTTTTAACCTGAGAAGTTCGATTAAATTTGCATTGTCCATGCTGTTTAGTTCATCCACTAATCCATTCCAGCCTCGAGAACACCATCTGGGACTTCATGGAAACAGCCTTAGGAAAATGAACAGGCCGCAGGGAGTAAACGTTTAATTTCATGGTAGATAAAAATGGCAACAATACTGGTCCTGGCTTCGCTTGCTAGTTCACGAGGAGTTCAAACAATCCTGCATGATTCATGTTTTAAAGGTTTAGAACTTTTCTCATGGGTTTTCCAAAGGCCCTGATAGCAGGAACTTCAAAAACAAAGGGAAATTAAAAATAACTTTAAACGATTTATAGAGTTGGCCAGAAGCAACTTAACTCTCACTTTGTAAACAGCCTGCGAGTACTGTTGGCCCCTTATCGGGGTGCAAAAGTGAAGTTTTAGACAGATCTAGAAAAATACTGTGAAAATGCCATTTTACAGGGTAGTGTACTTTTCAGGAAATGCCAAGGTTTCTTTCGTGCCACAGGAATCGCACCGAATTGCGAGATCAGACCCTTCTGTTCCACGCAACGATTGCTGTGGCCTACTTTTAATGACTTTAACTACAACCCGGTCCTGATTTGACGGAAGTCAAAATTTGAAATTAGTTGTGGTTATAATTCAGAAGTAATTATTAGGGAGCTTAAGCACGCGCGTTTTTAAAACGCGAACGGCAACCGGAAGTGAGATGTTTTCCCTTTTAACTTGTCTTCACACAACTATATTTATATCGTTAAGTATCTTTCCACTATTAGAGATCCTAAGTTTAAAAGTCTGGTTGAGACCGCTATCCTGGGGTGCGAAATATTCACTTCCGGTTGCCGTCCGCGTCTCAAAAACACGTGTGCTTAAGCTCCCTTATTACTTATGGTTCATCTGCTTGAATATAAGACCGATGTAAGGTAAGCTTCATTCGTAAATTGTCATTAGAAATCGTCTCACCAGCGGTTGTGCCGCGAGTTCGCGGTGGTAACCCGCATGCTTTAATGAAAACGATTATTTTGAATGAGGCTTTAGAGTTTTCTTCATGACTGTTCGAGCCCGTGCTGAGTCTGACCTCTCCACAGCGAAGCCTTCCTTACCAGGCACCCTCGGGACCAAGCGTAAGTAGACTGCGGGAAGTCCCTCAGTAGTCGTGCGAGCCCATTCCCCCCTCTATCCAGTCCCGTCGAGCCAATACTCGACTGACCGAAAAGGGATTGCCCGCAGTCTAAAACGTAGGCGTCCAATATGCTGGTCTCTTGTTTTCTTGCCAAACTGTTTGATGCTTATTCGGCAATAAACCGTTGGCTTTTGGCTGGAAGCGAGGCTGGCGTTCACGTGTTTTTTACTAGCAAAAGAAAAGCTAGTTTTACATATATGAAAAGAAGTCAACTCCTGCCTCGCATTTACCTGAAGCCAGGGTCAAGCAGTATTTAACTGTAAAATGGGCGACTCAACGCCCTCGTCTGCAACATCACTGATTTGTGATCTAATCGGTCCTGTGAGGAATTAACTGTCTACAGCTGAGTCTACGAGTTGTTAGGGTTAAACTGTGCTGGTGAGATAAACTGGCCCGTAATAAATTGACTGAAAACCTGACTCACCGCAAACTCTATACTAGCCCTTATTAAAGCAAAGTAGTCCGGATTGAGCTGAAATTAAATTTTCACGATGGAGTGAAAATTCGAAATAAGGCCATATCCACACTAATGCGTTGTAGTCAGAAAACGCATTCTTTTTTATGCGTTTTTGTCATTTGTTCACACTAAAACTTTTTAAAACGGTTTCAAATGTGGAGACTTTTGAAACACATCCTTCTGAAAACGCTTCGTTTGTAGTGTGGACAGGTGAAAACGGAGACCTTTGAGATTGCTGACGTAAAAACGTTCACACACCATATGCGATCGGTCCAAATCGCACCATCTATCCAACTTCACACATGCGCAATCCTAGGTCCCAGTCGTTTTCGAGCGTTTTAGTGTGGATAGGTGAAACGATACGAAAACGCTCACGGTGTGGATCAAATCAAATCATATCAAATAACTTTATTTATACACGGTTTTCTCATCAGAACATATTTATGAATAGGAATATTTACAAGACTTATAATACAGACCTTCCAACCTCTGAAACACCCAAACCTTGAGATCCCAAAAATTTACTTGAATAAATCTTGAGATTTGGGTCCCAAACCTTGAGATTTTCAAATTTTCCGCCATCTTGAACACGTGGCATGCTATCACGCGCGAATACACGCATGGACACACGATAGTCGATATTATCAATGAACGCTTACTGGAGCAACAAACGTTTTACTGTTATTTGTAGACTATAATACGTAAAAATCATAAATTAAGTTGATTGAACTGAGATGAAAAGACATGAAAATGGTGATAGACAGACTGAACACATAAATTTGATTTCATTTTAGGTTGTTTTTGATTGAGATTGCCATTTTATTGATTTATTCAATATTGTGAAAAACCTTGAGATTTAGAGGCTAAACCGTGAGACCGTGAGATGACACCTTAAACCGTGAGTCTCACGGCCAAACCGTGAGAGTTGGAAGGTCTGTATAATACCAAGAATCTAAAACTAAAAACAACGAATAAATTAAGCAGTACTTACTTATGAATTAAGATATTTACTACTCATTTAATTACTTATTTACTACTTTTAAACATATTACTACTATAAAATACTTATAATACCATCAATCTAAAACTAAAACTACAAATAACTTAAGTGAACTGCTTTACGTGAGAGCCGTGTGAATAAACCAATGACCCTAAAAGAAGGCGCTGCAGCCAGCGTGAAAGGATTCTAAAGTCCTAGCCTGCCGCACATGAGATGGCAGACTGTTCCATAACACTGCGCCACTATATCTGAAACTATTCTTAAGAAAGTTGGTGCGGGGTAGGGGAACAGCAAGTTTATCTTCGGTGTTGCGAAGAGAATATTCAGTAATTAAAATGGCGTTACGCTCAACAAATCTAGATCGGAGATAACGGCCAGGTGCGAGTCCATTCAGAGATTTATATACCATGCAAGCTTTTTGTATCTGATGCTGAGATTCAAGCCTTCTCCAGCTCAACACTTGAAAAAGGTATTCAGTACTAGTGTCAAAAGCAGACGAGGTCAGGACTCTGGCAGCACGGTTCTGTAGTTTTTGGAATTTATTGGCAAGAGTTTTGATAAAAGTATTTTGCTTCGCTTCCGCGGAGATGAAAACGGACTCTTTTAAAAACGCATTTGTCAGGGGCACCCAACGATGAAATATCTGTTCGGAAGAGTCTACTCGTTCTAAGGCTTTCGGATAATGCATTGCCAAAAAGCTTCTGATTTCTTAACTTAAACATCACCTAAAAGATTTGCAACCAGGGAAATCCAGGAGAAAATGGTCCCTTAGGTTTTCGGAAGTGATATTTTTGCAATTTTTGGCTCTTAAAAAGGTCGCCTGGGATTTTCGGATGAGCGAATAGTTCGCAGAGAAGTTCTTCGAAGGTAATGTTCAGCTAGCAATTTCTGAAATGAAGATTTCATTCCCTAAAATTTTCGGGCACTTCAATTTTCAGCTAAGAAATCCGAACAGATCAAGTTTTTCTAGCTGATTAAAACAACTCTTTAAACAGTCTTTAAACATTACTGAGGAGCCTAGAAATATCCCTCAAAGGTCTTTTGGCTTAGTTTGCTCGTTGGGTGCCCCTTATTTGTGTTGTTGGGAATTCGATAATTGCTTGTCAACCTAAGGTTTTCCCGATGAATCTCGCGCTAAAATCACTCAGTCACGATACAAATTCGTTCATAAAACAGATATATTTCTCTCACAACGTCCCTAGTACGATTACAACACACCCTACGATTCTCTAGAACAAAAGACAAACAAATAGTACATCACTTCCGTTTGACTGGCCACAGTTACTACTGATGACAGATTCGATGCCTCTCCTTTTCCGGTCAACTAAACAATCAACTTATGACAGTGTGGATGGGGCCTAAGATTAATGGCTTGTTTACATAGAAGGAGGGTGCCGCGGCTGACCGAGTTACCCGGCTAACTGGGCTACCCTGGGAGAGCCAACTTTTCATACGTTTCTCTAGAAAACGCATTCAAGCGTTTACACGTTAGACAGGGTAACCCGCCTCTTCCCGGGGCCTGTCTACTTGCACCCTGTTAGGACGGCTATCGCTTTAATATGTAAACAGTTCGTAAGCGAGGTGAGAAGAACGTTATATTCCAAGGCAGCTTTTCACGTTAACTGCCTCTGATGACCACACTCGTCGATCAATTAGTAGATGCAAAATAACAGCCTTAGACACTGAAAAGAGGCCGCTAGCGGAACAAGTGATAAAAAGAATTAAAACTTGCCCCAAAAACGTTTCTTTTATCCGCTGTCTTCTTTGTTGTGCTTAGCGGCAACTCAAAAGATAACCCACTGATTATACCGCTCGGATGAGTGCATGTAAACGCGAGATTTATCCATCCAAAAACTTGGATGGATAAAACTTGATTCTCAACGAACTATCAATAAGGCTGTGATGGTATATAAGTCGCTTAATGGTCTTACTCCAGATTATCTTAGTTCCAAATTTGTTGACCGAAGTAGCGTCTCCAATTACTCCTTAAAGCCTGGTTTTCACTAGCGACGCAAGCATAAGCGCAAGCATAAGCGCAAGCACAAGAGCGCTTATTTCACCGTGAAAACGACTTCAACGCAAGCATAAGCATAAGCGCAAACGCAAGCACAAGGATCAAAATTTTTCCTTTTCTTGTGCTTGCGCTTGTGCTTGCGTCCGTAGTGAATCCACACTTGACAAATAAGTGGATTCGTTCCTCTTATGTTTCTGCTTATGCTTATGCTTATGTTGCTGCCGTTTTCACTTGCGCTTATGCTTGCGTCGCTAGTGAAAACCAGGCTTAAGGGACACAAAGGGCAAACTAGCTATTCCACAGCCACACACAAATTACATGAAAAATAGCTTCAGCTACTCTGGAGCAGTTCTTTGGAATAGTTTACCAATCGAGTTGCGGCAGGCTGACTCCCTTAGAGCGTTCCAGGCTGGCTGCGAGCGTCTCTTTTCATCTTAAATTTTAGAATTTTTGCACACGGCACTCGTGTAAAGCAGATTTTATTTTGTCATTTAATCTATAGTTATATTTATTTCATAATTAGAGTAATTTTAGAATAATGTAGTTTTAATCATTGCATAATTTGCAATATTTCTGTAAATAAGTAGGTTTTTATAGTTGACTGATGAGTTTTCCGTGTATAAATAAAGTTATCCTATCCTATCCTATCCTATCCTAGATATGCTGCCTCCATGTAAACAAGGGCTAGAACGCGTGATCGCGTGACGCTGCAGGTGTCGGAAAATTCGGAGCTCGGGGGAGGGGCGGTGCGCAACCTCGTTCCAAGGGTCCTCTCCTTCCTCTGGGAACAAGGTTGCTTATTGCGGGGTTACCCTCGGGGCGGTGAGAGAAAAGAAATCTCAAGAATGGCTGCCAATCTTCGAGAACGATTCGTGGACTTGGTCGCTAGAAATCTTCGGGAACCAAAGGGACTTGGAGGATATTTTATAAAGGTGAGTTGCTATTTAGGTGAACATATTTGATAGTGATTGATAAGTGAAACACCGTACAGTCTACCTGCCAACTCTCACGCCTTCGATCTCACGCCAACTCTGAGTTGACGTGAGATCGAAGGCGCGAGAGGCGTTTGAGTTTACATATTTTTGGAAAATGTGTCAGTTAGACCGTAATAGCGCGTATTTTGTTAACAAGGCGCGAGAAATTGGTCTCGTAGGCGTGACATGAGTATATACAGTGCATAACATTCCGAGTCTTTGTTCACTGTTCAGTGGTTTGTAAATCTAAACTCTCCTCGTCATCTTTGATTCCTCTGAACCTATGACCATCCCCTCCAAATATCCAAAACTAAGATGGAAAACTGTCCAATTCTTCAAAGTCTCAACCAAAGACCCCCAGTTTGCAAATCTCCAAAATTCAAGAGCTATTATGAGACCCCTGTCAAAGGGTAAAAAAAAAAAACAAATAAACAAATAAACAAAGGACTTGACCTTCTTATC
Source organism: Galaxea fascicularis (assembly GCA_948470475.1). NCBI lineage: Eukaryota > Metazoa > Cnidaria > Anthozoa > Scleractinia > Euphylliidae > Galaxea > Galaxea fascicularis. The sequence goes on along the minus strand of OX419337.1, from coordinate 31,115,507 downwards.
ATCCAGTTTTCGTTTCATATCCTCTTGTTTTCATTCCTTTAATCTAATATTGTTGTAGCTTGTTTTGTGACTGTACTGATGATTACTGGTAAGTTGTTGTACTTACTTTTAATGTGATTAGTTGATTGGTAAACCACGGACTGTGGTATCATTGTAGCTCCACCCACGGCAATTACAATAGCCTTTGGTATTTTTGGACAGAGATGGAGTATCTGTCTGATTACCTGTTTTTGATTTATATATTGTGATTTATCATGATTTTATTATTAAACTTGTTATTGTTATCATTATTATTATTATTATTATTATTAGTTAAATTGGAATTTTCAGAGGGGTGGGTCACCTGTCCCATTATCCTGAGCTCATGCTCTCATGCATGGGTGAAAAACTAATAATAACTTAAAAAATTAATTGACACAAACCAAGGTCATTCATGAACCATGTTTAATTCAACTCTTCATTAAGGCATCATGCTTTATTAAAAATTCATTGCTAAGTACTCAACAACGATGGATCATTAGACCCTGATCAGACCAAACTTGCATGGAATTATATGCTCTATTCAGATGATTAACCATATCCTATCCAGTGGCATGTCCCTGTATAGACCATATAGCCGAGTCCCCTCTCTTCCCCCTTGTTTTAAAACTTGCCGAATGTCCCATGCTATTGGACTATGTACTGGACAAGCTGTTATTAATGTAGGATTATGACCCAGTCAATCTCTGGACCCTTCTTAAGTTGGCGTTTGGACACAAGGAGTGACATTCTCTCCTTGTAAAAAAACCTGTGTCATGGCGGGGGAAACAGGAGACCGTTGATAGTCATTTAATGTTTTTGGGCATGCAAAACCTTGAGAAGACAATAAGTCATGATCGATCTTTGTGTTAATTTTGTTCCATAGGCTCTCCTTATTAAGTCCAACTCAAGTTTGGAAAATGTAGTTGTTGAGAACCTGAATATACAACCCAATCACAATGTCCTTGAAGTTGGATTTGGTCCTGGGGCTGGACTTTCTGCTGCACTGAAAAAAGTGGAAGATGGGGATGGCAAAGTGTTTGGTGTTGACATCTCAGAACAAATGGTACATTAACATATACTCACTTGGAAGTTAAAAAAAGGACATACGGTATCTTCTTTATAGGGAGCTGGAGTGGATAAAATTACCCATAAAGTCAAAACCAATGACATATTCAATACTGAATACTGGTAATTTATTGGAAAACACTTTTATGATCTGATAACCATTCTCCTTCCCCAGTGATTAAAAATCTTAAAATGACTCCTTCTGCCCCATGTCAGGGCCGTAGCCAGCATGATGCAAGATGAGGCACTTGCCTTGTGTTACAACTTAAGTGAGATTGCCTTTTCTGGAGATATACCTTATGGATCCTTATGAAAAATGCTGAATATAGGATTTTAGAATGTCTAGATTTCTAGATTTCTAGCAGCATGGCTTTTGGAGGATCGCAGATCATGCCTGGTCCATGACTTAAGTCTGGCATCTGAGCCCTACATGTGGTGCTTGCACTAGGTTTTAGAAAAAATGCATCCTGGGCAGACAGCTTCAAAATTTTAAGGGTCCTGAACGTTTTTTAAGACCCAACAGACCCTGTGTTTGCATGTCCCACCAAACTTTTATTAAATGTGCATATCCACACAATTTGTGCATACTCACAAACACTGGGCCTGCATGTTAGAAAAATCACCCCTAGGCCTTCCACCACTGAACAATTCATGTTAATAATAAAAATATTTTTGCAATGGGGTTCCCTGTCCTCCTGTGAGAAAAAATAATTGGACTAACATTATGATAAAAGATCTTTGGACCATGTAGCAGTGGTCAGAGTATACTAGTGCTGTTTGAATGTACATGTACAGTGTACAGTGTCTAGGGAGTTGGCATGCTGCATTCAATCTTCAGTAAATCACAGGTTTTTTCCTCTTAGAGAATAGTTGAGCAATTTGAATCTACTTTAGAGGTAACCTTAAATAGTGATTTTAGTTCACATGAGGGCTGAACACAAGATATATGTTTCAAAACAACTATTAAACAAATTAGAAAATATGTCCCTTTTATATCAGGTAAAGCATGTCAAGGATCACCTCAAATCAGCGATAGAAAAACAGAAGTTGGAAGTTCTTCTTGGCAGTGTAATGGAACTCCACCTCTCAGAGAGCCAATTTGATCGTGTTTTCCACACAAATTGTTACTACTTCTGGCCAAATCTTGAACAAGGAATCTCTGAACTGAAACGAGTCATGAAGCCAGGTGGGCTTATGGTAACGGGTTTGGAGTATGAAAAACTAAAGAATGCAAATAGCAAAGGGTTGTTGAAGTATGGACCACTCTGGGAGCCCGAGGCATACATGGAAAAGCTGACTGAGGGTGGGCTTGTGAATGTTACCATGGAAACTGTCACGGAGCCTTCAGGTCGCAGCTACCAAGTTATCTATGCTTCAAAAGAATCATCTACTGCAACATAGTAGCCTTAGCTCAAACAAAATGTCTTTGCAATTGTATACTGGGTTTGGAAACACAAAGACTGGACAGGACTTATATTACCACAGTTAAAAGTCACGTGTCATCCCATATACAGGGGTTTCAAAAAAAAAAGTAGCAGGAGGATATTCAGAAGTACCTGGAAGACTTTTTCGCCGCGATAGCAGCACAGTGCGGCGGAGCGGAGGTTTATGCCGAAGTATCTGGTGCAAATGATTAAAGTAGCCGGTGACTTGTGTCGGGCGCCGGCTGAAATTGAAAACCCTGCATATAACCAAGATCATGTTATTGTTGTTGAATTGGTGTGATGTCTTATGATTTTACTGACTTAATGCATATGTAAGTATATCTTTTTTTTCAATAGACTCTCACAGATGTTATCTGACCCTATTCACTGAAGTTATTGGATTTTTGGATATTCATCGTGAGTGCACAATGCACTTTAAACGGTTCCAGGCTTTAATTTTTAATACCAATATTTATTATAGATAAAACTCCATCACTCGTAGGGGGACAATTCTGTGGAACACTGTCATTCCTCAGAACAAAGACCTCGCAGAAACAAACTATAAGGATCTAGCAAAGAAACCTGTATAATAGATATTTTCAAAGCATTGACTTTTAAAGAGACTTCTGCAACAACTGCCAATTTTAGATGTACGGATTGTGTTTTAATTAACTTTTAGGCAATTTTAAAGTAAGACTGATTTAAGGGTGTAAGGGCATGACTATATAGCGACTTAAGGTTGTATTGCCTCCTGAAATAATTACCGTATGTTCTTAGTCTTCAGTTTTTGTGATGGAGTTTAGAAGCTAGAAGAACCTATTTTAGTTATGCATACACACTGTATCTAATGGTTATTGATAATGACTAAATTTATATTTATTTAGTTGTTTTTTGTTTTTGAGTTTTACTTTTGCAGGACTCCACAAGCAGCAAAGCTTTAATTGTCATCGTGCTAAAATATTAAGGTTGTCTGTCTGTCTGTCTGTCTGTCACACTCCATTATACCTTTGAAATGACAAGGTGGAAGTCAATTGCAGGCCCATGGCAAGCTTTGTATTCATCCCAATTTTTGCTCTGTTACTGAACTACACACATGTAAATTGCAGTTCTGGCAAACCGGAACACAAAAGAACACGATCGGCGATAGACAAAAGAGAATTAAGCCCAAATGAACCAACCCCATGCCACTTTCCACACCTGTTTCGATGCCTTGTTATTATTATTATTATTATTATTATTATTATTATTATTATTATTATTATTATTATTGTCATTCCAAACTTCATTGAAAGAAACTATCAAACATTTACTTTTTCATGTACTCTACCAAGGACTCCAACCTGGGTGATGAGCCATTTTTTGCGATTGAATGAAAGACTATTGAAATTCTGGTGAGATTTTTAACTTTAAGTACGTGCTGAAATGGCATACGAGAAACAAGGCATAAATTTCTGTAGTGCCTCCTCAGTGAACAAAAACAATTCTTCTGCACGTGCGTTTTGCATTTTGGTATATTATTTGCGTTCCCCCTCAAAGCAAGCAAATTTTATATTTCTCGAGAACGTCAGAACGTGCATGTGAACGCATTACGGCAAAGTAGAATGTTCATTCGTTCCCCTTAGTTTGACGTCATACATAGTAATTTTGCCCCTGGGCGGTTTACTAGCATTTCTAAGGTAGACAAATGAGAATAATCGCCAAGGCTTTAGAAAAACGAGAAGTTGCGTTTTGAAATTGCGTTTTTGGTTGCCGTCCCCAGGAAGTTCCTGCTGCATACCTGATGTCACGCAAAAAGTTGTAACGTAACTGGGTTGTCGTACGTGATGATCGAGTACCCATGCCCCAGTCTCTAAAGAGGCGCGGTTACATTGCCCACGCGAGCATTCACATTTCGCAAGCCAAAATTCGCAAATTCAAGGGTATTTACGCATTATTTGCCATTAGAATCATCTGGAGACGCTTTGAGGAGTTATAATAACTTGATAATTCAAAATGGCGGCTGTCGAACGCTCCAGGATACGAAGTGTTGTCCAGGTAAAGTTAAGATTGATCGCATGAGGTTGAGTTGAAGTTATAGGTAAAGTCTGTTGTTTTTAATTCATCGTCAAAACACTCGAAGTGCTCTTTCGCATTGCATTTTAATAAATGGTTCTTGTTATTTTGTTTTCGTTAAGCCCGTAAGACATTCTAATTCGCCGATCGCTAGCAATACAAGATCAAGATCGCGTTCAAGGTCTCCACAGGAGCGATAGTAAGTACAGCTAAATTGTACGCGCTCATGAGTAAGTTTACACATCCCTACATACGTCAAAGCCAAATGACCTTTTAAGTTTTATTGGATAGACTTGGATACATGGCTAAAAGCTTCATTCCCAGATGAATGACCCATATATGCTTCACATAACCGGATGATCGAACCTAATGAAACACCAGAATCGTTTAATTGGATTTTTGAAAAAAAGCGAATTCACACATGTAATCGAACTCACAAGGAAAATGCAAATTGAACACTTCGAAAATGCTTAGTTGTCCTGCAAACACTTGGTAATCAGAAATAATCTGGACAAAAACTGGAAAGTTTATGTGTATCCCTATGCATGATTGTGCTTGTGCTTAACTCGCCGACTTGATCATCATAGTTCCGTGGTCGTTTCGTTCCAAGGCGTTTCATTCCACAACAGAAATAGTCTTAAAACAAACTACACAATGTGTGAAGGTGCCCAATTTGACTGTAACAAACAATCTTTAATAGACAGGGAGGGAAAACGTTGTCAAACTTCATTTCAATTGTGAACAGTGTGGGAACTTACAGTATGTATCTTCTACTTAAGGTGCTGCACAGAGAAGTTAGACTGATGGCAATCCAGATCCACCTTGTGTCCGAGAATAAATTGAAGCAAATTTAGCGTTGAATTTATCATGATCCGTGGGCCAAACACTAAATCTTCAGTTACTGAGATCAGTGCAAAGCCAATGAAATGCCAGAAATCTTACAAAGCCAAATTTAATAGTTTTGAGACCACTTTTCAAGTTGATACAGAAAATTAAACTGAAAGTTTAACATAGCAATTGTGAAAATGTCCAGTGTTTAACAACGTTTTTTGGAACAAAGTGACTTTGATTTGGAATGAAATGGTTTGGAACAAAACGGCTGTGGAATGAAAGGACTGTAATCTACATTGTATTATCGTAGGGCGCTTTCCATTTGCCAGAACTGGCCAGACAGACCGGTCATTTTGAAAATGAAATAGGCTTCTTTGGAGAGTTTTTGCTAAAAAAAAAACATTCCTTCTGTTCTTACTATGTAAAAATAAACTGATCTGTTTGGACAGTTCTTATTAATAGTGGAATTTTCTTTACAAATGGACTGGCCTGGCCGGCCAGTTCTGACTAATTATAAGTGCCCTTATATAGTCTTCATCATAGACAAAGTTTGAGTTAGATCATGCATGGATTGTCTCTGCATTTCAACTCTTGCACAACTGATCAAGTGATGAAACTCATTCAATCCTTTGATTGATTTTTATGATCCATGTTTTTGTTTTTGTTAACCCTTTAAACCTTAAGATCAAAGTTTAACTTCTTGTTTGTGGCTCCTACACATTTCCTATTATGTGGTAGGGAGAAAGTGTTAATAGTTAATGTGAAGCAAATTCATCTTGTGTGATTCCGTCCTTAATTCTCATAATCACGCTGTTTTATAAAGTCTTGATGTTACAAGGAGAAATTTGATGCTGATCACTCTTACTACTGGAGTGACACAACTTTTGCATTGTGAAAAAAATACCTTTTAAACTGGACAGAACACACAACTGAGCATAGTTGAATTACTCTTTCTGAGTCATCAGTACAAACAGATGATGTTGGTTTTGAAAAGTACATGTTGTAAAACTGGTGAGTAAGATTACTTACAGCTGTAGCTGGTCAATTACGCATGTACATGTGGGTGTGCAAGATGAGAACTCTGACACCAAACCTTTATCACATTAATTTTCTATTTCTCGCCAAACCATCATCACATACACTCTCCAGTTCCAGGGACAGTCGTGACAAAAGGCATTACCAAGACGACAAATCTGGAAGTGACTTTGACAGGTAAGACTTACAAAAAAAACAGTATTATGGGCTGAAGGTGTTCTCATCAATAGTTTAAACTGTAATGTGCAGGTGCACAAAATATCCTTACCTCACCATGAAAGGTCAGTGGAAATTCTGCAGGGGAGGGGGTGGGAAAAGTATGGAGCTAAACTAGAATTTCCACAGGGTTGGGGGTGCAAACCAAAACAACCCTTGGGTGGGGGTGGGAGGGGCATAGATATTATCCGGAACCACACATTCATACAATACATGAGCGGACATTCTCAGAACCAAGCCATGCAGGTTGTAACTATGGGAGGTGGCCGCTTACATGTTCAGGGACTTAAAATTCATAGGGAGAAAGGATGTGGCAGTTATTCCCATATGAAAATTAGCAAGTCTACGTTGCAATAATTGCAATTTACATGTGTTTGTAGCATGAGTGCTGACCAATAATTATGCAGTCGAACCTCCACTGATGGCCACCTCTGTATAATGACCATTTTATTTTTGTTTCGGCAAAGGGTCCTTTCATTCACTCTTATTTTCACCTCTCCACAACAGCAACATCCACTAAAGCACGTCCCAACTTCCAGAGTAACCTCTCCACAATGGCCAGTTAATTAATGACAGTATATACCAAAGCCCCAGTTTTTATTGTAAAAGTTCATGTTGACTATAGTCACAAAGTCAGAATAAGCTATTCAAGGTACCTGATATAAGCAACAAAGATGTCACTGTCGTGTAAGATGAAGCTGATGCAAAATCTAAAACTTAGTTTTACCTTGTTTTGTTTTGTTTTGTTTATATTTTTTCATTATGACTAACATTAAGCTTTGGTTTCCATTTTATTGATTATATGCATTTTGATGGTGCTATGTCTTTAATTTATATGCTGCAATAAGAATCAAAAAAATTGTCAACCACCTCCCACCCCCCTCAAAAAAAGGTCTCCTTAAAACCCTAGCCCACCCCATAGTAGCCACCTCTCTATATAAACAACCACTTTCCTCTGTCCTGAAGGTGGTGGTCACAGAGAGGTTTGCCAAAGGCAAAGTAAGTATGGTCTAATAATCATCTTGTAGATTACTTGATAATATTCACTGAGCCTGAGGCAAATAATTGTTTTTAGTTGAGTATTTTCAGAGCTGAACAACAGAGAAATTGGTAATCAACACATTTTATTTCTGGCGTGCTGGTCACATCCTTCTGCAGGGACCCCATCATTTTGTTTTGCTTTATATTCATAGCCTAGTATCCATGGTGAATGCAATGTCATACAAGGAACTTGTCAACAAGGCAGATTGCTGGATTTTTTTGTTCAGATCTGACATTATACTTAATATAATAATTATGTAAATACATTTTACTCTTCTGTCTAGAAAACGAAGTAAAGAAGATAAGGAGAACCGACGTAGGAGTGATGATGATGACGATGATAGAAGACGTCATAGGAGAACACACAGTGATAGCGACAATGAGAGAGGTTCTGATCGGAGAAGGGAACATCACAGAGAACAAGACCGACACAGACGAAGACGCAGAGGTGATGACGAAAGTGATGCAGATAATGATAGAAGAAGAACAAGAGAGAGGGATTATAGATCTGAGAGAAGACGGCGTGACACACCATCTGATGATGAGAATGAGCATGGGAGAAATAAGCGTAACCCAGTAGATGAACAGGGTGAAGATTCCAGCTATGATAGAAGACAAGTAGAGGGAACAGAAAAAGGAGCAGCAGAGAAGGATGATAAAACTGAAGATAATGCAGCACCTGCGAAGAAAAAGGCAGATCCTAACAACCCTCTCCTAACCAAAACAGGTATGTGACTGTACCTTATTACAACCCTCTCCTAACCAGAACAGGTATGTAACTGTACCTTATTACAACCCTCTCCTAACCAGAACAGGTATGTGACTGTACCTTATTACAACCCTCTCCTAACCAAAACAGGTATGTGACTGTACCTTATTACAACCCTCTCCTAACCAAAACAGGTATGTGACTGTACCTTATTACAACCCTCTCCTAACCAAAACAGGTATGTGACTGTACCTTATTACAACCCTCCTAACCAAAACAGGTATGTGACTGTACCTTAATACAACCCTCTCCTAACCAAAACAGGTATGTGACTGTACCTTATTACAACCCTCTCCTAACCAGAACAGGTATGTGACTGTACCTTATTATAACCCTCTCCTAACCAGAACAGGTATGTGACTGTACCTTATTACAACCCTCTCCTAACCAAAACAGGTAAGTGACTGTACCTTATTACAACTTTGGCCAGTTACTGCTTCATTGGAAACTTACTTGGACTTTGCCCCTCATGGGTGCAGTAACTATATACATGTAGATTGCTCAAAAGTGAGTTGAGTTTTGAGTAAGGGCTGTCAACTTTTGAGCGGTATTGTAGATGCATGTGGCAAAGTGAGATAAGGCTCTGAAACACTGATAATAAGCTTGAGATTTAGACCATTGATATGCATGATAGTTCGATATGATATTACTGTGACATCAAATTGATATCTGAAGGAATTATTGATGCCTGAAGTGCCCGTGTTTCTTGTATATGATCACTGCTGTGGGTCAATCACCACAAACCCCTTTAACCTTCACTCTCATAACAGCCCTGTTGCATTTGTAAGTCAAATTTGATTTCAGGTTAATTTGACAATACATATACAGACATTTGACCAACAAAGATGGATCAAAACCCACCAATCACTGTTTATGTACAGTCTTCCCTACCAGTTACAATGCAACTTATACATGTAAATGACAGGCAATCAATGACATCACAACTTTGTTGACCAATTATATCAATGACCAGAGTATTTAATATATTTTCTACTGACATTACATACAGGTTTGTAAATCACTTGACTCTGATGTCGACTTCCGCTCAGGTTATCGAAACATCAGTCAACGTCTGGATGGTAGTCAATTAGTACTAGTACTTAATACGATTATATGACTCCTGGCTTCAAACTTACAATATTATTTATTTAATGTTTTACACTATAATGTCTATAAGATCTTCCTAACTGTGTGATCAACATCTGTCTTAGTTCAACTAATCATGTCATTGGGCAGTAACTTCAAGCCATTGGCCTTTCATATCTCACCTCCCCACATAAAACTAGAAGGAGACATAACAGAACCCACACAATCTTTGTAAAGAGTATGGAAGGTACATGTAGTTCCTAGCATTGCACTATGGTTGGTCCTACTTTTTGTGGATGAGTTGATTGGAGTTTGGGCAATGGGCCCTAACCACCTTTAGTTTTTACGGAATCTGTCATTAGTCCAATTTGACTTACACTTCTGTTGGAGTAGAACAAACTTGGGTTGCAGTGTGTATAGCATCAAGTAACTACAGGACGTATTGAATTTTGTGTCCAGGAGGTGCATACATTCCACCAGCAAGACTGAAAATGATGCAAGAGAGTATTCAAGACAAGAGCAGGCAAGTTACAGCTGTGTATCCCCTATCTGTACCCCTAAATACTCCCCAATAGTGACCATCAGTTAAATTCTCCTTAGCATAATTATTACTACTCTGTTAAGCACACAGGGCATGAGAATATGGGAAATGATAACCACCTGGGGATCAGTTGCAAGTTGATGTTTATACAAATAAGGGCTGTCACTAATTTGGAAAGTAGATGGGGATTTACAAAAAAATAGCCGGGCATGTGAGTGGCTATAGTAAAGTCAACATGCTGCAAATCAATAACACCTTCTGTGTGGGATAGTGGTTACTTTCTGGAATTTGCATTTAATATTTACTGTTACAATATACAGTGCTGTGGTAAATGAATGGCTGTAAATCATGGCGTTGTTTATTTACTGAATGGCAGTGAAGCTTATCAGCGTCTCAGTTGGGAAGCTCTGAAGAAAAGCATCAATGGTCTTGTAAACAAGGTATGTAAACAGAGACTGACAGTAAAATGTACATTATACTTTCCCCCATTATTATTTTTGTTATTGGAACATTCTGTTTAGTGCAACATTTATATCAGTTTTGATTTTTTTAGTCTCAAGACAACGTTTTAACTCTGTCAATAGTGTTATTTACGTTATGTACTTACTGTTAACTTATCTAGTCCAGTTTGTATGAAAGTTGTTCAATTGTTTTCAGATTTCATAGCTGTAGTGCTGGTCAAACAATAGTAGGTCATTGGACATCATCCAACCAAAAGGAGGATTTGAAAGGACAAAAGTCGTATTATAATTAAGAAAGGAAATTACTTCCAGCACTGAGCTGTGTTCAAAACTTTAATATCATGGGTGACAAATTACTCCTTAATTTTGGCGCGAAATTTCAGAGTTAATTTATAATTTCACATGTGAAATTACAAAATTGCCATGGCAACGTTTAGTGCCAAGATGACGCTCCAGGTTCAAAGATGTTATGGATGTGCTTACGAGCTCTTAAAGTTTTAACTTTGTACATTTTCGCTTGAATTTCATCTAGCCCAGTTTGCTTTGGCCATATAATAAACTTTTAGCGACAATTTATACTTCAAAATGTGTTAACACGGAGACAAATACACAGATGACCGCGATCGGATTTTACACGGGCGCCGCTTTCAGTTCATTCATGACGAATTATAGCGAATCATGTAACGAAGATTTGACAGTTGACTCAACTTTGAAACATTTTGTAAACAGCAAGAAGGATTTCAAAGGGCTGTTTGTCGAAAAATTCAAACAATTGTGAACTTTAGCCGAAAGTATGCTTTAAACATTTGAATACGTGGAGTTCTCGATACAATAAACAAGTCAAAAACCCACGATTGTGAGCGTAATTTGTTACCGATGATATTAATAGGTAATCAAATGGTATACTCGTGAAATTAGGGAATAATTTCACTTGCGTTTTGTCCAAATTCTAATAATTTCCCTCGCCTAAAGGCTCGGGAAATTATTAGAATTTGGACAAAACGCGCGTGAAATTATTCCCTAATTTCACTCGTCACCATTTGATTACACATACTAATTTGACAGTAAATGTGAAACCACTAAATATGCTTTAAACATGATTTGACCTCTGGTCTGGTGTAGGAGATGAACCCTCCAACTGAGCCAACCGGGCAGTTGTATACATCTGCCATTAGTAAATAATAATTATTAATACTGTACAAGTATAAAGTGTAGCTCAAGATATTAAGCTCAATACTCTTTAATTTGCCATTAAAGGTTAACACATCAAACATTGGCAACATCATAAGAGAGCTTTTTCAGGAGAACATTGTGCGAGGAAGGTATTGATTCTGTATGCATTCAGTGTACTTGTTCCTGTTCAGTGTGTGTGTGTCAGAGGATCTCTGTGACAAGTGTTGAATGTTGGTTTGGTGGTGTTATGCTGGCTGGTTTTCTTTACTACTGTCTTTGTTTACAATGTATTTCTTATCTACATTGCCCATCAAAAGACCTTTTAAATTATTCATGCCACCTAGTTGTTTTGTTACCATAAGTGATTTGGCGACTCATTGCTGCACAAAAAAAAATAATAATTGTTAGTAATAAATCCATGAAGAAAGCAATGCTTTTCACCATCATTATTTAAAAATTTGAATTAAATATATTTTTTTCATTTTTAACAAAATTGTTCCTAGCAGAAAATGTGCAGCAAGATACATTTACGTTTAACTTTTTGCATTGGATGTGGACTGTTGTTATATTTTGTTTTCATGATCCCATGGAAGGGCTCTTAACCAGAGAAACTTTCCCAGGTTACAAGTGCATACCCTTCTGTTTCAGAGGTGTACTTTGTCAGTCAATCATCCGAGCTCAGGCTGCATCACCAACGTTTACTCATGTATATGCTGCCCTTGTGGCTGTTCTGAACACAAAGGTTTGTGGACACAAAATATTAAATAATTGAATGTGCTTTTGTTACCATGTATCTGGAAGTATAAATTTCCCCTCTCTGAAATTTGTGAGCCGGAAGTTGGAATTTTTAAAAATTAATTAATGCGAGATGTGGTCACATGCTTTTTACAAACCCCCACTTTTTTTTGTTATTTGTTAAAGACTATTATTATATGGCAAGCTCTGCGAGTGATCGCCTGCTCAGGATTGCCTGTTTTGTTCCCACAATAAAATTTTGCTGAAGTCCAAGGGGGTGCACAAAAGTTTTCTTTTGTTTTATTTTCCATGGCAGTAAAAAGATTTTGTGTGATTTCTCTGTTGGGATGGAACTAGAAAACGAGAAAACCAAAAGTGTCAACGAGAATGAAAACAACGAAAACAGAACATCAAACAAGTAATTTGCTTATAACTGTATGATTATGAGTATGAAGATCATTTTTTCAGTGTTCTTTATGCCATAATAAATGCTTTATTGACCAAGCTAGTTCAGTCAATTAAGATGGCTGAATATTGACCTAGTTCTCTTTTTGCATTCTTATGAACCTTAACTTTGTCTTGGTCCATAAAAATGCAAAAAGAGAACTTGGCCAATATATCCAGCCATCTTGCCTGAACTAGCTTGGTCAATAATGCATATATAACTGTATATTATTGTTTTGACAATTACATTGCATTTTAATAAAACCAAAAAGTAATAAAAAATCAATAAATAAATCACTAGGTTTAGATCTGAAAACAGCTTTATGTTGTATTACTCTTAAGGTTAAACATTTAATAGGTGCAACTTACTGGTGCTGTATCAGATAATTATTTTCTTCTGTTGCAGTTTCCCAAAAATGGTGAACTTCTTTTACGTCGCCTTATACTGCAATTCCGACGAGCCTACAGAAGGAATGATAAGGTATTGTCACTTATTTTGTGATAGGAATTTTCTAAGAAGATGAAAAATAGTACATCTGCCCTATTTTTAGTGTTATTGCCAGAATTAAATTTTTAATAATAACTTGTAATATTTATTGTTAAAAAAATAAGAACAGTGCTAGTTGCTGTTCAATTGCAGGTGTCTTATTTTAAAAAAAAACTATTAACAGTTCACAAGGAACAAGTTGTTTTGTTTCATTTATTAAAATGAAAGTTGAGTCAAATTTGGAGGAAATTGTATTTAAAGGTTAAATTGTCAGTTATGACCTTTTTGCGTGAAGGTGTTCAAAAAGGCCTGAAGAAAGAAGAACTATTATTTAAGCAGCAAAGTAAAGACATGGGAAGGTATACCTCCTCTCCGTGCTCCTCTCCAAAATATCTTTGAGTTTCATGATTTTATTTACCTTGATTATATTGCACATCATGTGCTACCTATTGGCAGTGTTCTACCTACTGACAAACCTGGTTAAACCCTTTAAATCCTGATATTGACCAGCATGTAGATTCTCCACAGTGCTTTCCATACATTTTCTATGGTAATGATGGGGAGAATTTGTTAAACAATCAAGACCTTTGTCAGTTGTCGATCACTTTTGAGTTTGATTGAGCTGTGTTACTATTAATGAGGAAAAATTAAACATTGGCCACTCTAAAAGGTTAATGGACTCCAGCAGCAGTGTAGCTCTCACAAGTCTGCTTTAGCTCAGTGGTGGAGCACCCAAACAAGTGATCAGTTGAAGTACTCAGAATTTTTTCTTTCAAGTACCGGTAGGCATTGTAGAGGTATAGAAAGAAACGTAACATCTTTCAAACAGAAACCATTTAACTGAAACTGCCAGGGAAGTAAAACAGTAAATTTAAAAGTTTACCATTGTGTATTACTGTCCTCCAGGCAGCCTGTTTATCGTCCACAAGATTTATTGCTCATTTGGTCAACCAACAAGTGGTAAGCAGATTATTAGTAAACTCTGAGTATGGGTTTGGGTTTTCACATGTCAGTACTATGGTAACCCTGTGGGTCACTTGGCTGGTGCTAAGATTTAAGTACTCTCCTCTCCCTTACTCATGAAAACTCACTAACTAAGGGTGTATTTAGCATTTTTAAGGCTCAGATTTACATGGTTTGATTGTCACATCCATCTTGACATAATTTTATACAACTCAACTTAGCCCAAAGTTGTGCTTTGTGAATGTTCTTACAACTTTTATAGCTATGACCTGTGACTTAAAATTTGTCATTATCATGACAAATAGCACTTTTGTCTAATGTTTTAATGTTGGTTTGAAATCATATGACAGTTGTAGCAAAATACATGTAGTGTGAATGGTACTTAAGAAAACTTGCTCATGCCAAGGGCAAAATCATACCATGTAAATCTACCTTTATGATACATTACATTCAATAAAATTACCCAGTATGATGGGAGAGTGTTACATCAAGTGACTGGGATGTGTTTAATCAAGAGGGGGTGTTAAATCAGCTGAGGGGGCCTTACCTTACAAACTTGTGTGCAATATCATCATAGGGTATACACCATATTTCAGAATGGCTCCCATTCTAATAATTTTTTTTTCAAGTTATCCATTGATGACCCATTCTTAAGACCAAAATTCAAAAGATTAGTTTGCCTTGATTGAGGCAACAAAGACAACAAGAGTCAGAATAATTATATATATCACTGTGCTCCCCTTGTGGGTGTGAATAATGAAATTGTACTGTAGATCAGTGTTCAACTGTTGACATTTCATGATTTTGTTTTATATGTTATTGCTAGGCTCATGAGATTTTAGCACTGGAGATTCTGACACTACTTCTTCACAAACCCACAGATGATAGTGTGGAGGTTGCGGTGAGTACCTAACTTTATAGTCATTAACACTGAGTTTTGCTTATTAAATATATTGAAGACAGGTTCATCCAGTTCTCCCTTGTACTCTGCAATGGAGAATGGATTGTTATTCATCTACTTTAATGCTTTTAGATCGGATTTTTGAAGGAAGTTGGAATGAAGCTAACTGAAGTCTCTTCACGTGGCGTTCATGGTATGTTTTTACATTTCAAGATTTGGTTTGGTTTGGAGACAGTTGGCAAATGAAGTGGCTAGTAATTAAACTGAATTAGTTTCCTTCCGTTTTCAATGAATGAATGAATGAATGAACGAATAAATGATATAGTGAGGGAGGAAGCAAACAAGCAAGTAAGTGAACAAGTGAATGATTTTCTAAACAAAAAAATAAGTAATACATTGTCATCTTATCAGGATTTTATATGAAAGGAGATTAAAACTAGAATTATTAACTATAATTTACAGCTGTAAATAGGACTGACCACAAAGCCTCCTGACCAGATAATAACTATAAAGACTATGCATTTTTATGTTACCTGATTCTAATTCTGCAGCTGAGTTCTGAATTATTTTAGTTTGGTATTCTTTTTGGGGATTTGTAATTGATATATCATTGTGTTTTATTTGACACAGCTGTGTTTGAGAGACTTAGGAACATCCTTCACAGTGCAGAAATTGACAAGCGTGTCCAGTACATGATTGAGGTCATGTTTGCCATAAGAAAGGACAAATTTAAGGTAACTGTGAAGTAAATGCCAGTTTTTCTTGTCAAGTAATATTGTCTTATTTTCCAGCATTAGTTTTATAATTGAATGAAGCAAATAGTTCAGTTCACTCTCACTAGTTCCAGGTAGTACCTTGTCTAAAATGAAGATACTCTTACTAATTATTTGATGAAATAAAAATAATAATTATTGTTTAAATTACTAATGGGCCACTTTTGGCCTGACGGCATCTCAGCATGTTCAGCTGGCGCCCCTGTGTCATGGCACGGGGATCCTTGAGCCAGCATACTGGGGTTCCCTGTGCCATGATACAGTATTGGTACTGGGCCCCTTAACAATGACACCGGGAGGTCTCTCTGATTCAGGTGGGCATACCTTTTTCATGTTGTCACTACAGCTTAAGTGCCAAGATCTTGGCAGACTGATACAATCAAGCTCATGCCAGTAGCTACACATACACATTTGCATCCTTCTGTATGATGCATTAAGAGATAGAAATCTGCTGTTATGAACAGGATCACCCTGCTGTTGTTCAAGAACTTGATCTTGTGGAAGAGGAAGATCAAATAACACATCTGCTGCGGTTAGAAGAACCAGCCAACGCTGAAGAAATTCTAAGTAAGTTGGAAGGAACACTTTGATGGACACAAGCTATGCTTAAGTTGTCTTAAATATTTAGCCACTAAATCTACTTATCTTTCATTATTTTCATTTTCAAAATATGAGGTAACTTCTTGAAAAACTGAGTATTGAAATAAGAACATTTTGTGCAATGATGCTAAGGTTATGGTATACTGCTGAATGTGTCAGTTGGGACTTAACTCACTCACCTAAGAGTGAGTGTGTTTTGATACTGTGAAAAATCAATACTGTACAAGTGGTAAATGGGATTTTCTATGTTATACCCTGTGATAACACTGATGGATACAGGCTATACTCATCTAAGGGTGAGTGTGTTTTGATACTGTGAAAAATCAATACTGTACAAGTGGTAAATGGGATTTTCTATTTTATAACCTGTGATAACATTGCACAACTAGCATGTAATCAGTTGATGTATGTTTATCTCAGATATCTTCAAGTTTGATCCTGATTTCTTGGAGAACGAAGATAAGTATAAAGAAATCAAACGAGGTTGGTGGCATGACATTTGCATTTCTAATTTTTTAATTTTAATTTTCCTAACTTGTTTCTTAGATTTTTGTTTCTTTCATCACAATTTATTACATCATTTTTATGTCTTAGATATTCTTGGCGAGAGTGAGTCAGGCGAGTCATCAGGTGACGACGACGGTGACGACGATGATGATGATGATGAAGACGAAGAGATTAAAGGTATTTTAATATTTATAGTACACTCAACAAAATTACTCAATTCTGATTCGTTTAGAGCAGTACAATAAATTATTAATCCCAAATAGTACTCGGCAGGAGTACCTATTGAGTTTCCTTGGCAACAGTGCATAAGAATCGACAAATGTTGCAAAGTTAAATGTTTTGATCGGTGAAACTAGATGAAAAGGCACATAAATATAAACCGAAGTTACCACTCTCTTGAATGATTTGTTGGACTAATAATTATTTATTAAAATTTGCAATAATTAATTTACAAGTTTCGCGACTTCATACAATTCATAGTTTTGCTGAGCAAACTATAAAAAAATTGCACAACCTTTTTGTACAAATTATTCGTGATTAATAGATCCTCGTGACTTTGAAAGTTCTCAAATTGAACTCGCCAAAAGGCTCGTGCAATTTTGAGAACTTTCAAAATCACTCATACCTAATTGTACTCAAGATTGTACGATTTCCTATACAAATTATATTTAATACTTAGATGGTTAACAATAAATTATTGTTGGCACAAAAATCTAAATTATATAATTGTTTTAGTTTTTCTCAACAAAGTTAATAGATTCCATTTAGATTTGGGTGTGGCCTCTGATAGAAAAAAGTTAAGGATCTCTTTTCTGCATCTGTATTAATTTTTAATAACAAACTTTTCTTACTTGAAACATTATACTAGTGCAAAGTATATTTTATTACATATTCCTTGGGCTATTCATACTTGTCATTTTAGATTAATCTAACTCTCATGATAAAATACCCATTTTTCCCTTGATGAACTGTTCTATCTTGATGTTTAATATTTTGTTTTCTCTCCCCTTTCGCCTAATCTCTTTTGCACCATGATAGAATTTACTCTTTCCCACTTAAAGAGCTGTTTTTTTTGCAGATGATCAGAAAATGGAAATCATTGATCACACAGAGACAAACCTTGTGGCTTTGCGAAGAACAATTTATCTCACCATTCAATCCAGGTACTATTCAGGGTTCAATAATTTTTTTAGACTAGTACACTTGTTTCTAAGTCTTTAATCCCTCTCCTCTTGTTGGTTGAACAAGAATCTGAAGCCTTATGAAGGTTAGTCAAACCATGAGGAATTGAACTTCCAGAAGAGTTTTGGTCAAATATGGCATTGATGTTAAGTGATGTTTTGGTCTTGTCCACTTTACAATGCCTCCAAACTAAAATTGAAAGGGGGTATATAAGAACCTACACACTGATCAAAACGAGTCGGGAACACACTTTCCGGTGCTGAGGTCTGCCCAGGGTTAGGTGGAGGCTGTGTGATGAGCAGACCCAAGAACCTCTGTTGGCATAGAAATCTCTTATACACCAACTTGACGCAGATGACGGTGAATGACAATGATGATGATGGTGAATATTTTAAGCCATGAATACCTTCATGTGGAAGACGTTAAGTGTCTTGTCACCAAAAGAGACCTTAAAGAGCTCATTTTTGGGCGAAGATGTACCCATAAATGCAATCTCAGAAGTCAAACCTTCATTACTCAAATCATTTTCCTTCCCAGGTTGTCTGTGTGAAAAGTCTCGTTTCCAGTTTCATGTCTATAGCTCATTGGCAGATGAGAAAGTTTACTTGATAGAGCAATGATAACACACAAGGAGAAAAAGATATTATTTTGTCCATTCTGATTGGAATGGAGTAACTCCAAAGGTCGTCTGCTTGATTTGTGCATATAATGCCATTTTGTATTTCAATAGGCCATCTCCGAATTACCTCAGGCCTCTTTTTCAAAGCGAGTCTTGGTGCTCACCTTTCATATGCAAATCCATTTTGTTCACACACAAATTAAACTCATTTTCATGTGAATGAAAATTGATTTGCATATGAAAGGATGAGCACCAAAACTCGCTTTGAAAAAGATGCCTGAGGTAATTGGGAAATGGTCTATTGGCGGACTTAAAGTTTGGCCAACTGGAAAGCTCCAGCTGTTGCCTTTTCCCACTAGTCAATAAGAATAATTATGGCTTTCATCATCTTCAATAAAAAAATCGTTTTTAGTGATTGTTGCTTTCTTGCAAGGAATGTCAAACAAATTGATGTAACTAGAAGTTCAATCGCAGCCCACAGCAGCTGTAGATCAGACAGTTCCAAGTTTTGCGACTTTTATTGCATTGGTTTAATAAGTGATTCATTATTTTTTCTTCCTTTTTTGGTTTTTAATTTAGCTTGGATTTTGAAGAATGTGCTCATAAACTGTTGAAAATGCAGATCAAAGATGAACAACTGGTGAGTTTTAACAATGAAGTTGCAACGTTGTTAAACACACGGATCAACAAAATACAAAGTAAAGCTCACTAAAAGTGATAACTTAAACACGATAATCAGTTGGTAATTCTGGGTAAATAAATGAACTGCAATTATTGATTACAGCAAACTGTAAGGTCACGACAATGGGTGAGAGCGCTGGCCTTCCACCAGTGTGTCCCAGATTTGATTCCTGGACTCTGCATCATAAGTGAGCTGGGTTTGTTGGTCCTCTACTCGGGCGTGTATTTCTCACCCCCCCTCCCCCCCCCCCCAAAAAAAAAAAAAAAAAAACTTTTCGGGCCTATTTCGGGTGCCATATTTTTCTATGTTAAAAACGAAGACGTTTCCAGGCATGAAATTTTGCAACTTTCCTATCCAGATTGCAGTTTTAGAAATGGCTTTTCGGGCCCAAGAATTGTTAGGGATTTCGGTTTTTCCCTCTCTTCAAGAAACAGCATTTGATTTGAGTTGAGCATTGTAAAGCTTTCTTCATTGGAAAATTTCCTTATTGTACAGTTATATATAGTTCTTAAAACAAAATTTGAACAAAACTCCATGGTATGCGGATTGCGAAACTGTTCATGTTTACATAACTTAAAATTGTAGCCTGCAAACAGGCTCTCCGTATGGGTTATTCCGAGATTTGCTTTCCAATGGTGCGCGGTCAAAAGCTAGGAGATTGGGGCGGGTGGGAGAGAGGAGAGCCTGCAATGGTCCTTGTACGATTTGAGTATTTACGTTCAGATTCTGAACGTAAATTGCTGATTGGCCAGTTCGACTTGACACATGTCAAATAAGTGAACAGAGGTATTTCAGTAAATTCGACATGGCGACCGTGAATGCGGATTGAAGCTATCTCGTCTTTGAATTTAAGATCTTCAAAGCGAATTGATCAGAAAGAGCAATAGCTGGCAATTACATGTAAGAGAGGATGTGCTAACCGTGTTGACTACAAGCATTGGAAAAAGCTTTGTGTTTCAAGTTTTCGCTGTGGTGAAATCGCTGGACTCCTCGAGAACAACACTGCAGATCAGATGGAAGAAGATGCGAATTCTCTGAGGATTGAAAGCAGTGGAACTCGAAAGCTCAGACGTGTTTGGAAACCTCCCTCAGTTGCCTGATTTTGTACTTGCCTTGGCCGAAGCGGTGTGCCCTCGACCCACGAATGCAGGCGTTCCATAGCGGCAAATACACTTCATTTTTCTTCACAATGAGTTTGTTCGAGAACATTGCGAGCTCGTCAACGTCTCTACATTTCAAAATACATGTAGTGTCAAACTCTTAACTGGTGGGATAAGCGCGCATAGCTTTGTGTACAATAAAAGCATTTGCAGCTGCTTTCCCCCTCTTAAGCGCCCGATTCTTTATTAGGCAAATTGTAGCTTTATCGTCAGGTGTTCTAATCATCACATCCCCATTCGAAGACAAAACTAAGACTTTGACGCTTGCGGTGTTGTCCAGAAGGTCGTCGATATTGAGATGTGCCAGGAGATTCGAATCGGATAATTGTGCTCCACTCTGACAAGGTTGATCGTTTTCTTTGCCAAGGAAGATTCAAAAACTACATTTTAAAATCGAGAGATTTTACAATTGCAAAGTTTGCATTTATGTCACTTAATAGAGACAAATGAAATTTAGCAAAAATGTCTCTCTATATATATTACAGAAGCGAAGGACTTTGCAGTTAGTTAACTGCGAAATGTTCGTCTACATATATAAGAGAATCAGTGACTTCGCGATTAAAAATCCCTCTCTGGTACAAGGTTTGAAAACGTTCACAAAAGACCCCAGAAAGCCTTATTTTGTCCTCAATGAACACTTGCAAATTCTGCAAAATTCGTCAACCGATTTGACGCTTTGTGGTTTCCTTCCAGTTTTGCGTCAATATGTTTCGTTGGAGTTTCTGGATCCGAGTTCATAACAAAACAACTTACGCGTAAACAAGCGGACGTGTCGCAGAAATGTTTTTTGACAGCCGCCTTGACCCAAAAGGTCATTTCCGGTTCGTTCTGATTGGTTCATTTCACTTTGATAATTTGACAGATCAGTCAAGCGGAAAAGGGGGCAGAACTCAAATCTTACAAAGACCATTGCAGGCTCTCCCTTCTCTTGCCCACCCCAATCCCCGATCTTTGACCGCGTGCCATTTTGAGCAAGTCGACACGACCATCTCTCGGAATACCCAAATGGAGAGCCTGTTTGCAGGCTATTAAAATTGAAACTCTCACGTAAACACGTTACCTGCTTGTTTTTAAGTTATTTAAAATGAAGTTATTGTTCTTTCATTTTACAGCCGGAGTTTTGTACAATGATCATTGACTGTTGCGCTCAGCAGCGGTCATACGAAAAGTTCTTTGGGTTGCTGGCCCAGGTTAGTTTGCAGTGCTTAGAACTGTGCTCTCAGTTTGATGGATAATTAAACTCCACGGTTGATTTAATCTTTTTATAGAGGTTCTGTCAGCTGAATAAAGCATATATGGAAGAATACATCAAGACATTCAATGAACAAGTAAGCAGAGCGTGGAATAATTTTAATTATAGTTTTCTGCTTTTTGCAGGCTGTATAATTTTGTTTCATATTTAGCATGCCTACCCTCATTTTGCGCACTAAAAATCAAATTTAAAATTAAAGAAAGTTCAATCTAATGTGAGGTGTTTTTTTTATATTCTCTTCTTTTATAGTATGACACAATTCACCGCCTTGAAACAAACAAACTCAGGAATGTGGCAAAGTTTTTCGCGCATCTTCTTTTCACGGATGCCATTCCTTGGACTGTAAGTGTTATTGGGGCAGAGGAAGAACTTAACGTCATGTAAAATTATGAGCATTTGCTGCCATGTTGTGGTTTGACTGATGCGAAAATGAGTCAATTCGGCATAAAAATTTGTAGTAGTGTGTCTTCTAGCCTAATGGTTGTGGTAAATGCGTATCTTGGGTGTTGAACTTTATGCTGGAATATTTCAAGGGGTGCGTTGGTTGTGTTTGCGGTGGGTTGGGTCGGGGGAAGGGTGGGGGTTTGTCGTTCTTTTGTTTCACCTTGCACTGTAAAGGGTGGGGGTTGGAGGTGGGGCTGTTGTCCTGAGCATTTTTTTGGCGGGGGGGGGGGGGGGTGGCTGATAAGCTACTCAGTTTTAGATTGGAGGTTTAAACTGTCTTAGCAAAGTAGTGAATGTGACTGGCTGTAGGGGAGGGGAGGGCCAGGTGAATAGAATTTCTTAATGTTTGAAGACTACACCCTCTCCTCCCGGACTTCTCCCTCATTGCTTGATTCAGTGTTAGACATTTATGACAACATTTGACGATTTGACGAAATGCAAGCAAACGACAATAACCATTATGAAATGTGGTTCTAAATTTGTATTAATTGCAATTCTGCCTTTTAACCAGGTACTCGCTTGTATTAAATTAAATGAGGACGACACAACTTCTTCAAGGTATGTACACAGTAGGAGTTTTGATGAGCCGGGGTAGAATTCTAAATACTCATGGTCCAACCTTTGCGGATAACGCGCTCGTTTCATCTACAACACGTCGTTTTTAGGTGTTTATTCAAGATGATTTTGAAAGACCATTCTGACTGACTGTACGTGTCGAATAGCACTTCAAAGCCCAGTCTGGTCTGTAACGACTGATAGCATGCCTTTCTCTGCCGACTCAGATACTAGAACATCCTTACGTGTTGTAAGGCTTTCTTAATGCTCTTTGATACTTGTTCCGTTCCCTCAGGGACAGAGATTGGTAGGTTAAAGTAAAATGTCTCAGCGGACAACAAACAACATGATCTCGTGAAAAGTTTGAACTGAGGATTTTCAAAAGAAAATTTTGTCATACAGTCAAACCTCTCTAAAACGGACACCGAAGTGGCAGAGCAAAGTGTCCGTATTAGAGAGAATTTTCTCGCTGGGGCCGAGATTTCGTGTCCGTTGTCCGTATTATAGAGGGTCCGTGTTATAGAGGTTATTTTTAGAAAGAATGTATGGGCATTTTCCCGGGCCCAAGTGAATTGTCTGTATTATAGAGGTGTCCGTATTAGAGAGATGTCCGTAAGGAGAGGTTCAACTGTATTTGGTTCCAGGCAAGCACCCGAGTGCCTGCCACTTAGACTGCCTAAAGTGGGTTAGCGATGTTCTTGGACGGCAGAATTCTGAAAGAACAAGCCATCTGTTGACTTCATCAAGATAACTGTCATTGTTTCCAGATACATATAACTTTCTTACTCGTTACGAGTTGGTTAAATTTCTTTTTTTTTATGATTTCTTATGATTTTATTTTATTTTTTGCAGTCGGGTTTTTATCAAAATCTTATTCCAAGAACTTGCTGAATACATGGGTCTCCCCAAACTTAATGAACGCCTCAAAGATCCGTAAGTAGTCTCCGTTATTGTGCTTAAAATCTGAAAAACTAATTTGTATTTTTTTATGTCCTTATTTATAATCCTTATCACTTTTTATTCTTATTCCATCAAGATTTCTTGCCGAGTATTTCGAAGGGATATTTCCTCATGACAATCCACGCAACACTCGTTTCTCCATCAACTTCTTTACTTCTATTGGACTGGGAGGTGTCACGTGAGTACAGCTAAATCAGTTGTTTTGTTTACCACTAGTAGTGATACCTCTAGACTGCAAAACAGTCGTTTTGTTTTTTTCTTCAAATTTCCAAGGTGTGAAGCACAAGCGGTGATTTTCAAAATGCTCTTGATGTGAATTCCCACGAGCAAGCCCTGAGCGAGCATGCAATCCTTGCGCGGGCCGCGTAGGGCGTGAGGCGAGATTGATTCCCTAGTTGCACGCTATGCATTCTTGACCAACACAAAAATACGGCTTTTTTGCAGTCTGCTATACCGTAGAGTTCCGAAAGAGGACTTCGACAAATCTCAAATGTATCAAACGTTTTGTAGTTTTAATTTAGGCATCACCAGAAATTTCTTGACCCTCTGGAAGGTTGAATTCTGATGTGATTCCACCGTATAAATTTGCTTTAAATGAACGAATGCCAGAGGTGGGTTTGCAGGAATCCCAGTGTACTAAGCAATCCAGAGATGCACAGAATGCATGTGCAGTAACAACAGGAGTTTGTTTTTCAGCGATGAACTAAGAGAACATCTAAAGAACGCCCCGAAAATGATTATGGCTCAGCAAAGGACTGGGGCAAGTGACAGCGACTCAGATTCGTCTGTTGACAGCAGCAGTGAAGGTGTGTGGAACAAAGCTAATTTTATTCAGGCCAGGCTACAGAGCATTAGGTTGAAACTTTGCATTGAGCTGCTGGATTAAAGAAAGTTTTGTTCTGCCGACAGCTACCATATTTTGGTTGACTATTAAGATGTAAGAGGCAGACTGAAACTTGTTATTGCAACGAAACCCGATCACCCTGTTTTGAAAATTTGTTTTCAAAGACTTTGTAATCGGGCTTGCTTGTTCCGTCGACGTTCGAACTCAAACCAAGGGTCCTAGTCCGCTGGTTACACCAGGTTTTGTTACTAAGCAGGGAGGTCGGTTTCAAGCACCACACGGCGAATGAAAGTTGTATATTGAAGCCACAGCGCCGGTAGCTTATAGGAACCTCTTTGTAACTTAATATTTTTGGTGACCAAACTAATTGTAGCTTGTTTTATGTGTCTACAGATAGCTCAAGCTCTGAAGAATCCTCGGAATCTTCCGAAGAGTCATCAGACGATAATCGGAAGAAAAGGTCAGAATGTAATTTTAATAGTTGTCTAATTTCCTCTTTAGGGTTTCGGGTTTACCAAATAAGTGAGATAATTCACAATACTTTTGAACCGAAAAAGTTGTCTAGGATCATTTGTCCAGTATAACGTAAGTCACAAGGTCCTATTAAGCTGATCATCATTTTTCTTCTTTGTCGTCAGGCACAAAAAGAAGCAAACTCATAAGAAAAAAGAGACAAGAAAACACAAGAAAAGACGATGAAATTACAACTCGAGAAAACACTGTCTTGAACAGAAACATTTGTGTTCAGTATGTACCATGTGGGGCAATCGTGTGACCAGGGTAGAATCAGAATTTCTTAACAAGAACTAAACTCGCCACATACATCTGCTTGTTTAACTTTTTATCCTGCAAACCATGTAAATAAACTACATTGAAAGTATTAATCATTGTTTGTGATTCTGATCGTCATCTAGCTCCGTATGGAATGCTGGGAATAGAGATGGAGCATCGGTGAGGCAAGGGTTCTCTTTTGGTTTTGTGTGGTTGATTATCATCCCATCTTACAAAAACAACAACGAAATTACTTGTTTGTAACTTTATTACTACCCCATTGTTTAGCGCATTTTTGAGCCGATGACATTGTACAATCAAGCTATTCATTCTTAAGATCAGGACATTGCCATAATGTCCCCCCCTGCCCCTGTTTCCTGTTTCTGCTACATCTTCAAACGTGGGATCTGAGAATAAAGGTTTCTCTCGACCTTTTTTTCTCAGATCTCACTGCTGCCTTCTTTACACCAGTCAGATTTCTCGCTAAAGAAACGCGGGAGAACATACAGTTCATGGCTGGGGAGAGCTAGAAAGGATGGCAAAATCGAGTTGATAGCTTTTTTCAGAGGAGTCTTGGAGAGTTGAATTGACATTCAGTAATCCCTACATAGGATGTTTTTTATTTCATCTATAATCCTAATTCTAACATCAAAACAAGAACTTATATTTGTCATCTCCACAACAAAACATTTTTCGATTAAAAGTAACTGCTGATGACACAACTATTTCATACACCAATCTATTTATTTATTTTACACAATCAACCTGAGATTTATAGCTTTGATATGCACATTTTGGAATACACTGAAAAGGTTAAAATGAATAACCATGTACTCCAAGAGTGATACAACAATAACTAATCTATAATAATACTTTGACAGTCAATTATCTGTTTTCCAGTAACGTAACAACTTAAAGCTAAAAACGCAAATGCGTGTACCTGATTAAAAAGTAAACACTTTACAACATAACGCACTCAAGTTGTACTAGATGTAAAGTTGTAATTCTAATTCTAATTCTAATCATATAATCTGCAAAGGGCGGTATATCCCATCACGGCAGATATCAAATGCCCCCTAAATTAATCACCTTTAAATAATCAAAATAATTGGTCAATGAACCCTGAGGTTTCAGCTGTAGCAAAGAAAAAATTGACGCTTTATCAGGCGGGGGATATCACTAATGACTGCATGCTGCAAACAAGTATCGTTTTCCAGCAAAAATACATCAATATATCAAGCGACGCCAGCTAATGAGGAACCAAATATTGAACTATCTAAACTAAATATTAATGTGACAAAAACATACTAACGTCGTTCTTAGACATTGTTTATTGATGAATTCACTGAATAAAATTTTTAACACGTCATGGGGAATTTTGGTTTCTGTGCACGGGGGAACAAAAATTAATTATTTATAGCCCTAACAACAGTTAAAGTAAATAATATAATTTGGTTCCATTCCAAGGGCCCAGAATGACTATTTCAAAACATACAAAATCTAACAGAATAAAATTTACATCAATGCTCAGAGACTGTTCTTTGCATTGGGATAAAAACAATTATTCACTCCATTATTTGAACGCGATGATTTTGCCATTCAGACACAACGATTTGGTTATTCCTTAGAACTGAAGCAGCAAATGGACACTTAAATTCCCCTAAGTTGTTTCCATTTGTTCCAAACTTACCAACAAACTTCCCATTCAGATGAAAGGCTTGTATTCTGTGATTACCCTGATCACAGACCATTATCAGATCTGTCTTAGTCACTGTCAAAAAACGAGGATAATTGAACTCCCCATCCCCTCCCCCCCGCTTACCAAACTTATACTTATACTCCCCCTCCCTAGTAAACACTTTAATGCTATGATCATTTGAGTCTGACACTATGAGATATTCGTCACACTGAACACAGTGGACAGGAAAACTAAAAGATCCAGGCCCACCTATCTTCATTAGAAAATTGCCATCAGGAGAAAAGATCTTAATCAGTTTGTTACCAGTATCGGCAACAATAACGTTACCATTGGAATCCAATGATAAACCCCAAGGATCAGAGAGCTGACTATCAAGGCTTCCCTTCCCTCCAAACTGACTCATGTACCTACCCTCCCCAGAAAAACGCTGAATTCTGTGGTTACCATTGTCTGCTACATAAATATTTCCATCTTTATCGAATGCTATTCCAACAGGATAGTTAAATTCTCCGTTGTTTCTACCTTGACGACCAAACGATCTCATGAAATTGCCATTATTGTTGAAGATTTGAACCCTGTGGTTCCCCCAATCAGCTACTGCTATTTCATTCCTGTGATTCACTTTCACTTCCCAAGGACGCTGAAACATTCCATCAGCCGAGCCTTTTGTTCCAAAAGACAAAAGGGGTTTGAGATGGAATGGTTTTGCAACAACAGTAAAAGGGCTTCCCTGAACATCTTCCCCATTTACTTTAATTGATAATTTACATCTACCTTGAACACTGGGAGAATAGCTAATGTTGTAGACACCGTCTTTGTTATCATCTATTTGTACTTTTGTCACGCATTCTCGTCCTTGCTCGTCTCTGATTTCTACTGTTACATTGTCATCATTGTTATAACACTGTCTTTTATTAGCATTTCTTGTGATTAAACTGAATTTAGCTTCACGTCCAATGGTTCCTTCATTTAGTCCTTCGCCGTCTGTGACAGATTCGCTCACTTTTGTTCGGAGGCGCGGATCTTCTAAGAAACCAATTTCTTGATCGGTGACAGTGTGCAGCATCCTCTGATTCTCCACAAACACTAACGGAAGAAGACCTTCAGGGTCACGGGCGATTGGCTTGGTTTGATCGACTCTATCAAAAATTGTTTTCAATGTCTTTTTCAGCTGAACGACCTCAGCGTTTGTACTTCGAGCTAATAGTCTATCAGCATTTTCCAGCGAAGATTCCGTCAACTTTATTTGCTGTTGAATTTCGTTCTTTTCTGTTGTTAGACTTTCAAGCGATTTCTTCATTTCGTTTTCCACCTTGATGATGATATTTTGCTTCTTCGCTTGAATTGTTTTTATCAAGGTGTTTGCAATCTTTTCGACATCTTTTATCATGTTTTCTCCTTGTTGAAGAACTTTAGCGTAGTCTTCATCTAGTTGAGAAACTGCGCTGATCTTTTCTCGTAAGAAGTCTCTTTGGTTTTGTATGACAGCTTTCATCTCGATCTTTTGGGCTGCAGCTTCTTCTTCGATTAATTTCAGTTTATGTCCGCCGTGATCCAAATTGACACAAGTTTGACAAGCTGACGTCTCACAATTCTTGCAAACGTACTTCAGCTCTTCTTTCTGGTGTCCTTGTCTCGGACAAAACACAGGTCGCTTCAACACATCTTCATAATCTTTCTCTTGAAACTCTTGCACGGCAAGAACACGGTGATCTTTATTAGGTTTCATCATATTGTGTCCAATTAAGCACCGTTCACAGTAAAATATGCAGCACTGGAAACAGTACGAAGCCTCGGAGCTTTTCTTGTCGCAGTTACCGCATGTTACTTGGGTTTTGCTGCATTCTTTAATGGCCAGCACATCAATCAGACCGTTGAGATAAAAGCTGGCTGGAAGATCCGTCAGATCGCCGCTCGCTGGTACTCTGCTAAGGGCTTGGCACTTTGGACATCTGAATGCGTCTTGACCGCCACTCGCCTGATGCCAGTGTTGCAAACAATGTAGACAGAAACTGTGCAGGCAGGGAAGCTGTCTGGGATCCTTAAATAAGTCTGAACACACAGGACAAGATACTTCTTCGCGAAGATTGTAAAACAACGTTTGGATTTCCATGTTGTTTTTAGAGACAAGCGAGAAAAGATCTTCGCAACGCACCACACCACAGAAAACAATGGAGGCTTGTGAGTTTCTATTTTAAGGTTTTCTTAGAAACCTTAACTGTATGAACCAATCACAGAGCGCTGTTCTGACAGGTTGTTGACTGTTTCGGTTTGGTTTCTGATTCTCAGGAATGGAGTCGGTTGCATTAGTTGAGAAGTGTATAAAGTTTACCCTGTTAAGCTTTTTTAAAAGAACAAGGCGATGACAGTGTTGAAAAAGAAAAGAAATGCGAAATTTCGAAACCTCCGGATGTATTTTGAAGAAGGGTTATGCAAGACGAGCACTCCCTGATGATCTTCTATTTTCAGCTTTTCTGCGAATCAGTGGTGTGTGAACCAAGGAACAAAGAACTTTTGTGAGGACCTGTTGACACCTGATTGTTCAGAATACGCTTATGGCTCGCCGCGGATTTACATAGTACCGGTAATAAGGAACACATGTATGTCAATTAAAAACATATAAAAGCAATGAAACAGGGTCAAAGAAGTAAACGTCATTATACTTGAAAACTACCAGGCTTTCAAACAACAGCGAACTTCAATTCAAGTTATGTTTATTGCTTCGGATTTTTTTATAGACTGGAGTATGCTCTATTAATAAAACTAGACTAGCAATTTTCAGTTAAAGAAGCCGTTGCTTAACTATGATGACTTTCTTTCACCAAGAAAGAGCACGAAAAAGAAAAATTAAGTATGAACACAATGAACAGGAATAAAATGAAAATTAGCACTGTTCAAATTTCCATTTTTTTTCAGGAACAATCGATCAAAGAACTTTTAGATATCCGTATTTTCCCCACATAAAAATCATGACCAATTGATGCAGCACCTGTAATGTATTGGACCGGAAGTTTACCGGAAATCATTTTGGTGTTTCCCACGATACCTAGCGGAGTTAGTAGGTGTGTGTGTGTGTTGGAGGAAGCCATGTTTTGTTAGCCTAAAGTGTTGTGTTCGGGAATACGATATTCTGTAACATCAAGGCAGTTATCCATTAAATGACGAGATTTTACAGCACCTTCGATCACATCATGAAGTCTGTGACTGTAAGAAAACGATTTTCTGGTTATCAGAAGTGTACATCTGAGAATCCATCACATAGTGTCGTTTGACGATAGTTTTGTCTCGGTTTCTGATTCTTACGGAATGTAGTCTTGGCCATGGGTAGCCCACTGTGCTGTACAAAAACAGATCAGACCGCATAAGTGAGAAGGAGATCCAAAATATGCAATCCAAATAGAAAGAGAGGTCAAAGAAGTCCACCTTTTTTTGTTTTCGGTCATTTCGCAAAGCTGTCAATTTAAAGCGATCAGATATGAGTTACTACGAGACCACTGATGCAGTGAGAACGTAGTCACACCGGATCAACGAGGTCGTCGGTATTGCGAATTGCAACTCGCAATTTCGATTGCCATAATCGTACGTCGTACGGTCATTTTACTAGCTAAAAGCAAACTGAA
The DNA here is from genome assembly GCA_948470475.1 of Galaxea fascicularis. Taxonomy (NCBI): domain Eukaryota; kingdom Metazoa; phylum Cnidaria; class Anthozoa; order Scleractinia; family Euphylliidae; genus Galaxea; species Galaxea fascicularis. The sequence continues at coordinate 31,084,594 of OX419337.1, read as the reverse complement.
GACTATGCATACTGTTTATGATTATAGCGAGTGATAGGATTGGAGAATAGGATCAAGAGGGTAATGACCGCTTGGAATTATAAGAACTTTTGTGTCGCTGACAAACTGAAATACTTCCACTCCGCACGTATAAGCTTTAACACAATGGTTACTGCCACAGTGGGAGAAATAGAATTCCCTGAGATAGGGAATCATCGGCGATCCACAGGAGCAGCCGAACACTTCCCACCAAAAAAGTAAATGCAGTCTCAATATTCTTAGACTTTAGGCTCAGTTGGGGAAGTAAGATATCAGAAAATGGACGACATTGGCTTTAGACAGCTACGTAAAGACAGAAAGAAGCAGTATTCTTTTCTTCTTACGGTACGTGGATTCAACCCATTTTGAACAACAGACCGCGATCTAACAACCGAAGCCTCAGAGACGGCAATAATTAAGCAAACCAGTAGGCAATGCATATTAGGTATCAAATAATAGTTCGTTCCAAAATTATTCCCATGGGGCGTAGTATATGTGCGACTACAGTGGGACCCATCCTTGAGCTCTGAGGTGCGGTAGGCCTTTACACAAATATCTGGATATATTTTTTTTGATATTTAGAAGTTTCCGAGATATTTAGAATTTTGTAGAAATTTTTAAGATATTTTGAAAATTTTGGGATATTTAGAAAAATTTATAGCGTTTTTGGCTGTTTTCTGGCTTTGGTCAGTCATAGTCACAATCATGTTCATAGTCAGTCAGACACATGATATACATACCAACTGTTTAACCCATTAGTAAGAAAACATTAAACTTTGCATCCATGTTGTTTTGAAAGTAGCTTTATTTCCATAATACTAGTGTAGACAATCTCTTACATACTTTTCAGCTCCCGCTGGAGAAAATTTTGGCCCAAGGGATTCAAAATCGGCTTATTTTTAAAACAAAAATACGAGATATTTCGAAAATAATTCGAGATATTTAACTAGAAACTGTTTTGGGCTATTAAGACTGCAAAAATGGTAGACCGTCAGAAGATCAAAAGGAATGCATTTTACGCTTATACCTTTTTACCACTATTCTCGTTTGGCATTTATCACTATTTAGGATTGGAAAGAAATGACAGAAGTTCAAGTGTTTTCCTCCTAAAGCCATGTGCCAAAAAAGTAACGTAATCACGGAATCTTACATGACCAAATAGCATGCCAACTGTTCTTGCGTTACATAAGAGACGAAATTTACCACACTATTGTCGTCCGCTAAAATTATTTGTCTAGTAATCTTCTTGCACAGCGGCCTTTATTGTCGGCTAAAATCAAATGCAAGCACTTATGCATTAGCGCGATACTATTGTCAATAATTTCACTTCGCATCCACTATGGTGTGCTTTCTACTCGCAGTGTTAACTCTTAAAATGTCGCACACCTGTCATATTTTACAAACGCTTTAGGTTGGCGTCTATGTTTGAGCTATAAACGATTTCGTTGTTCACATTTTGTTTGAGAATTTCAGGAAAGATATTTAGGCGATTTTACGCGATATTTGTGTTAAGGCCTAGGGTGGGGAATTCAGTTTACATCCTTATTCAGGAAGAGTTTTAGTTTTCAATTATTATCTTTATATATACTAAGGATCCAGTGGATGTTTTAGTTGTTCTCATCTCAATTAATCAGTCATTTTGACGTGCATCACAGCCTGCACCCGACACTAACGAGACAGTTAAACCAGCGTTTTACATCATACACTGCCGGATATGTTCAGAACTATAATCATTTCACAACTGCAAATGGAAGGTTATTTGTTTAACATATTATGGACTGGTTGTGCAGAACTAGTGTAACTAGCCATTGTTTTAAGGTCGCGGTCTCAGTATGTATTACTTTAAAGATGATCTTCAATTTAAGAGTTAATTCATCGTTTTTACTGGGCAAAGCCTGTCTCTAGTACGAGGATCGATGACACCTGATTCAAGCACTTTTCAGCGCATGATGGGGCACAAGTGTAGTGAGGGAACCATAAAGTCTTACTTCACGGACCCCTAGCCTAACCCTCCTTCGTAACACACATTTTTCAGATCTTAATTTTTTAAAACAATTTTCCGTCATCTACTGTATGGTTCTTCAAAAAAAAAAAAGAAAAAAAGAACTACATGAACATAAAAGAAAACGGACTGAACTATTATTTTATTTCATTATTTTTGGCCAAAGTTAAAACCGGGGCACCACACTTATTTCATTTACAGACGTTTGGCTAATAATATGACCCGCACAGCCCCGCTAGCGCTACACATAGTATTGATAGAAGTGGAACTTAACTACTGTACGTATTGTAATTAAGGAGTGTAAGGGAGAATAGAAGAAGGTGGACAGTGAAAACAGTGCAGTGTAGAATACCACAAATTCAGACTGAAAAAGGTTATTGATACCTTGTGATGGCCTACCTCTAACTTGTTCAATCAAGTTTCATCACTTTACTGGTAATTAATTCAACTGACGGCATAAGGTTCAGTTTTGGTAAGATCTTTCATGTTACACAACAAGCAAAGTAACAACCCTCCTGTAGGCTACAGATAATCCTTGGACTTCCATGCACATGGAGATCAGCGCGGCTCCAACACTGACTGTCCTTCTGGATGGTGTAATTTAGGCACAACCGTTTAACAGATACGCGAAATTCGAAAGTAATGGCTGCCAGAAATACTCAGCCCCCAAAATTAACGGAAGCTGCTATTTTCGGAACTGTATCGTAGTTATTGAAGATCTGAAATATCGGCTACTTCATTGAAAAAAAAAAAAAAAAAGAACTGTCCTAGACGTGGATAAAAGAAAGTACTTACAACGTCTTTTCAGTCCAGAGGTGGGAGGGGCAAAGTTTACTACAGTTTGGTTTGTGAGCGGTTAATGTTGCTCTACAAGAATTTTCTTAACAGTTTTGTCCCAGATCAGTATACGTTGATCCCGAAACCAAAATTACAAGGAATCTGTGTTGAACAAGCTCACCAACTGTTTGGTTTTAATTCAACGATTATTGAAATTTTTTTTAAGCCAGTCACCAGTCCCCTCAATTTGGAAACTGAGTTTGTTGACTCGATGTGTGATCTAACTGTATAGAACTTCCTCGCAAATGGACGAATGCAAGCTTCTGTGTTAATTATTTTGTAATTGTAGGAGAAATCAATAAGTAACAGTAATTTTGAAAAGCTGTAAATCATTCACGAATTTATGATTGTTTTTTTTTTTCACTTTTTTTTAAGCTTAATATTCCTTAAAGTGCGTGGTTTTGTGGTAACTTTTTCTTTGGATTACAATAAACTCTACTAAAATCTGTCTTTCGTACCACGTCATAAGACTGTCCTCAAAGGAACTTCAGTTTAAAGAGCAATCCAGAGATAAGAAGAATGTATGTACAGTAACAACGGGAGTTTGTTTTTTAAGCAGTGAAGGTGTGTGTAACAAACCTTATATTATTTAGTTATGACAGGTTACAGAGCAGACATTTATTGATGGCTTCTTATGTTCAAACAATAGTACTTGCATTGAGTTGCTAGGTTAATAATAAACAAATTTACAATGATTTTACACTTCTGACCAGGTGACGACTAGATATTTTTGTTAATTAATACAAATTAGAATGTAAGAAGCAGACTGAGACTTTTGTTTCAAGTGAGTGTCAAGCTTAACATCTAAAGCCTTCCTTTTCGTCGACTTTCGCACGCGAAAGCTGAAGCCTGACCGGCTGATTGCCCCATATTTTGGCACTGAGCAGGCCGGGAACTAGGTTTTCTTTTCTTTTAAGCAGTAAAAGGCCATTGAAATTAGTCTGTATTCAAGCCATAACGCCAGACGAGTACCTAAAAGGAATGGCGCTCAAACTAGCTGCAGACGATAATAGGAAGAAAAAGTCAGAACGTGATTTCAATATAGTTGTCTCGTCTCCTTATTAAGGTTTCATGCTATCAAATAAGGAGGGTAATTCAAAGTAACTTTGAAGATACTTTAGGCTCATTTGACTTGTTTCATATCAGTCACGAAGGCCTGTTAAGTATGAAGCTAATCAGTTATGAAAAAAAAGGTCAAGAAAACACAAGAAAACACGATGAAGCTATAGGCTAAGCTTGAGAAAGCACGATCATTTGCGTTTAGTATTTAGCACAATCTCCTAGAAAAACTCAGTGGTGTAGAAATTACACCTTCACCAGAATCGTGCAGCTGCATAATTGTTCATTTGGGGGAATCATGGGTCCATTTAAGAACTAAACCCCCAATTTTTACCAGCAGGTTTATATTTTGTTTGCATTTTATGAAACCGCATAAATAAACTCCATTGAAAGCACCAGAAATCACTTGGGTTTCTGATCGTCATAGAGCTTCCTGTACGGAATGTTGGGACGAGTAGGCATGGGGCATTGTAGGTGTGGCCATGTTAATCTTTTCGACTTCTGTGGAATACGTTTAAAATTGATTAGACTTTGATTGCCGTCCAACCTTTCCGAGGACTTCACAAGGACAAACTTTTACTAAATTATTAGCTGATGACTGTGCATGCTCTAGCTATTTCATTCTTTACTTCAAGGCAATACCCTAATGAACACATGCGGCAGTGATATCGAGAGGGATCATGTTGTGAGGCGGACAGTTCCTCTAGAGTGACGATCGTGATTCTAAGAAAAAGTTTTGGTTCAATCGTTTCCCAGTTTCAAGCTGCAGTTGTTACACCTCACATGCAATGCATGTATTCGACTATCTCTGTAACGTTCCGCAGTGTTTGTTTACACAAAGGGGTGTGTCCCTGCTGCCTGTTCCTGCTGCATCTTCCTTCAGTTGTGTCCCGACCTTTATTCTCAGATCTCATCTCTTACTCGCTCAAAGTAATTATCCTTTGCAGTGGGATAATAAAGAATGTTGTTGATGGAAATGACGGGAAATCTTTCCAATCTAGTCGGCTATCTCGTTAAAAAGAAAGCTGGAAAACACTGGGGAGGGCTAGGGAGGGTGGGGAACTCAACACTCTAGTGCTGTACCACTTTTTTCTCAGAGGAGTCTTGGACGGTGGAATTGACTTTCACAAGTGCCGATGAAGAATGCCTTTTACTCCTTAACAGAAAAATGAAACTTACATTTGCCATCAAAACAACTGGATATCCCTCGATTAAAGAAATTGTAAATGACGCAGCTATTTTATACACAATTTATCTACTTATTTGACACAACTTTGGCGTTAACAGTAGTAATCTGAACATTTTCTAATCATCATCACATTGTACTTCTACAGACAATTATCTATTTTCACATTAACACTGAAAAGGGAAAAACGTATTTGCTTGTAGTCAAAGAGTAAACATACTATATAATTTTACAGTAGATGTACATGTTTTACAATTATTCTATCACGATACTTTGACCAGCAATTATCTGTTTTCAAATAACAACATTTTTAAGCTTGAAATACAAATGCAAAAATATTAATATACATTTCAAAAATAAACACAGTATAACTTAAGTAATTTTACCTACCAGCGTTAGTTGTACACCTCAAGTCATATTCGCTAACAATACTTCTACATTGTCATAGTCCCAAAATCTATGGAGTGCATGGAACAGTTAGTCACTTTTTACAGTATAACCACTGAAATTAATTGATCTGTGAAACCTGAGGTATTCAGTTGCTTCAAAGGGAAATTTGGCGCTGAATCTTTCAATAATATAAATGAATAAGTACATAGATAGACAAACTTTGTTATGTAAGTTTAAATGCAACACTTTCACCAAACTGTTTTAAGATTTGTCACGTATGCTCAATCGTATGTTGAAACAACCTTAGTATAAAGAAAACTGCATCCTTAATATTCAAAACAAACACAGAACGCCTTGTCTGGTTATTTTTTTTTTTGGTTTTTCCTTTCAATCTGAAACAGCACTAAAATTCAACAATTAATCCGCCTTTCAAGACTGTTCTTTTTAACCCCACAAAACAAGACAGTGAAGAAAATTTTTCTGATCAAAGCTCGGAGTTGAGACTGTTCTTTGCATTTAGATGAAATTTTCACTCAAATATTTGAACACGATAATTCAAGCAGTCAGACACAACGACTTGGTTACTACCTAGAAATGCAGCTGCATAAGGATTGTTAAATTCCCCTAACTTGTTTCCCTTTGTCCCAGACTTACCAATAAACTTCCCATTCAGTTCAAAGACTTGTACTCTGTGATTTTTCTTATCGCAGACGATTATCAGACCTGTCTTAGTCACTGTCAAGAAACGAGGATGATTGAACTCCCCATCCCCTCCCCCCTGCTTACCAAACTTATACTTATACTTCCCCTCCCTAGTAAACACTTTAATGATATGATCACTCGAGTCTGACACTATGAGATATTCGTCACACTGAACACAGTGGACAGGAAAACTAAAAGAACCAGGCCCACCTATCTTCATTAGAAAATTGCCATCAGGAGAAAACATCTTAATCAGTTTGTTACCAGTATCGGCAACAATAACGTTACCATTGGAATCCAATGATAAACCCCAAGGATTAGAGAGCTGACTATCAAGGCTCCCCTTCCCTCCAAACTGACTCGTGTACCTACCCTCCCCAGAAAAACGCTGAATTCTGTTGTTGTGATTGTCTGCTACAAAAATATTTCCATCTTTATCGAATGCTATTCCACAGGGACAGTTAAATTCTCCGTTGTTGCTACCTAGACGACCAAACGATCTCATAAAATTGCCATTATTGTTGAAGATTTGAACCCTGTTGTTCTCCGAATCAGTTACTGCTATTTCATCCCTGTGATTCACTGCCACCCCACGATGATACTGAAACATTCCATCAGCCGAGCCTTTTGTTCCAAAACAGAAAAGGGGTTTGAGATGGAATGGTTTCACAAGAACAGTAAAAGGGCTTCCCTGAACATGTTCCCCATTTACCTTAATTGATAATTTACATCTACCTTGAACTCTGGGAGAATAGCTAATGCTGTAGACTCCGTCTTTGTTATCATCTATTTGTATTTGTGTCACGCATTCTAGTCCTTGCTCGTCTCTGATTTCTACTGTTACATTGTCATCATTGTTATAACACTGTATCTTATTAGCGTTTCTTGTGATTAAATTGAATTGAGCTTCACGTCCAACAGTTCCTTCATTTAGTCCTTCGCCGTCTACGACAGATTCGTTTGCTTTTGTTCGGAGGCGCGGATCATCCAAGAAACCAATTTCTTGTTCGTTGACAGTTTCCACCATCCGCTGATTCTCAATGAATACTAACGGAAGAAGACCTTCAGGGTCACGGGCGATTGGCTTGGTTTGGTCGACTTCATCAAAAATTGTTTTCAATGTCTTGTTCAGCTGAATGACCTCAGCATTTGTACTTCGAGCTATTAGTTTATCGGCACTTTCCAGTGAAGATTTCATCACCATTATTTGCTGCTGAATTTCCTTCTTTTCTGTTGTTAGACTTTCAAGTGATTTCTTCATTTCGTTTTCCACCTTGGTGATGATATTTTGCTTCTTCGCTTGAATTGTTTTTATCAAGGTGTTTGCAATCTTTTCGACATCTTTGATTACGTTTTCTCCATGTTGAAGCACTTTAGCGTAGTCTTCATCTAGTTGAGTAACTGCGTTCGTCTTCTCTTGTAAGAAGTCTCTTTGGCTTTGTATGAGAGCTTTCATCTCGATCTTTTGGGCTGCAGCTTCTTCTTCGATTAACGTCAATAGATGTCCGCCGTGATCCAAATTGACACACATTTGGCAAACTGCCGTCTCACATCTCTTACAAATATACTCGAGCTCCCTTTCCTTATGTCCTTGTCTCGGACAAAACACAGGTCGCTTCAACACATCTTCATAATCTTTCTCTTGAAACTCTTTCACAGAAAGAAAACGGTGATCTTTATTAGGTTTCATCATATTGTGTCCAATTAGGCACTGTTCACAGTAAAATGTGCAGCACTGGAAACAGTACGAAGCCTCGGAGCTTTTCTTGTCGCAGTTACCGCATGTTACTTGAGTTTGGCTGCATTCTTTAATGGCCAGCACATCAATCAGACCGTTGAGATAAAAGCTGGCTGGAAGATCCGTTAGGTCGCCGCTCGCTGGCACTTTGCTAAGAGCTTGGCACTTCGGACATCTGAATGTGTCTTGACCGCCACTCGCCTGATGCCAGTGTTGCAAACAATGTAGACAGAAACTGTGCAAGCAGGAAAGCTGTCTTGGGTCTTTAAATAAGTCTGAGCACACAGGACAAGATACTTCTTCGCGGAGATTGTAAAACAACGTTTGGATCTCCATTTTAATTTCAATTCAGAGACAAGCGAACAAAGAAGTTCGCAACGCGCCACGTCACAGAACACAATGGAGTCATTTGGTTTTCTATTTGGAGGTTTTCTTAGAATCCTAAACTATGTGAATCAATCACAGAGTGCTGTCCTAAGAGGTTGTTGACTGTCTCGTTTAGGTTTCTGATTCTTAGCAATGTGATTTCTCAGGAACGTCAGGGGAACACAGGTGACAATTCAGTTATAGAGTCGGTTTGATTACTCGTTGAAGAGTGTAAACTATACCGTGTTAAACTTGTTTTAAACAAGAAGGCGATTGGGAATATTTAAAAAGCAATGCAAATTTAGACACTTTGGGGCATAAATTTGAAGAGGGGTCATGCAAAACGTTTTCAAGGCGTACTATGACAGCAGACAACTTGACAAAATTAGACGCCGCTGCACCTAATTAATGTCAGTACATCAGATGAGTTCCACCCTGCAGACTGTGTCTCTCCTACTTCTTGTTTTAACTCATTTCATCTGGTTACAGAAGGCGAACAAGAACAAGAAATCGTGTTCTCAAGAGCCCGGCATGCCTGCTCAAATTGTCGTTGAATGTCCTGTTGCCAGCACTGTCTCACAAAAATGATCAATCTCTTCCAAGAAGCTGGATGCTTCCCTGAAAGCTGAAAACACACAGATGTTCGCCCTAGCAAAGACTCCAAAATCTGAAGCCACCTTTCCCAACCTCCGTCCAATGAGCAACCTTAGTTACCTTACTGATAAACTTACTGTCTCCAAACTTACTGAACGTGTTGTTTTCAACCAGACCAACAACCACCTAACTCTGAACTGTCTCTATCCCAAAACTCAGACTTCCTATCGGGAATTTCACAGTACTGAAACCGCACTACTTCGAATCAAAAACGATATACTAATGAACATGAACAATCAACATCTTATTCTCTTGCTTCTACTTGACTTAAGTGCCATGGTCGATACTGTTGACCACGTAATATTGCTAAATCGCCTTAATTCTAACTTTGGTATCTCAGGCCGTGTACTGTCTTGGTTCCGCTCCTACTTACATAACCGGTCGAATCAGTATCTGTTAATGGAGAAACATCCCAGTCATTCGACGTTAAACACGGTGTTCCTCAAGGGTCCTGTCTTGGCCCTCTCCTCTACATTCTGTGTGTCAGTAAGCCATTCACTATTGTGGAACGCCATCTACCAGAAGTACACGCCGCCATATGCTGACGACACGCAACTCTGCATTACCTTCAAACCTGAGCCCGAACATGCAGCTAATGCTGTCGCGGCTATGCAAGCGTGCATCACCGATATACGGAAGTGAATACGAATGGATAAGCTGATGTTTAACGACGAAAAGTCCGATCGGAATTTATTGTGACTGAAACCAGGCAGCAGTTAGTAAAGGTCGACATTGATTCCCGTTGCGTGGGCCATACAGCAATTCTCCCCTCTTCCGAAGTGAGGAACCGTCGAGGCTGGTTTGACAACCAACTTAAGATGGTCACGCAAAAAAACAAAACAAAAAAAAACAGACATCTAAAGCCACTTTCTTTCACATATTTAATATTAGAAGGATCAGGAAATTTCTCAGTTCTGACACTGTCCAAACTCTAGTGAATGCTTTTGTAACAAGTCGACTTGGCTATTGTAATAGTATTTTATTCGGACTGCCTAATACTCAACTGCAAAAGCTCCAGAGAGTACAAATCTGCTAGACTTGTTTGCCACATCAACAAGTTGGATCACATCACTCCTACTTTAGTGAAACTGCACTGGCTCCTAGTTAGATATTTTAAGATTTTACTAATCACTTTTAAAGTCATCCATGGACTTGCACCCAAATATCTTAGCGAACTTTTTACGCGTAGAAACAAATGTAATTATAACTTAAGATCAACTAGCGAGATTCTACTGCAACAACCTAGGATAAAAACCCTACGCACGCTTGGTTATCGCAGTTTCTCTGTAGCCGCACCTGCACTTTGGAACAATCTTAAGACTCATCTTTTTAAGATTGCCTTTGACCTGTAAATTATTTAATTAACTAATTCCTATTTAAATCTAGTTCTAATTTTAGTATCTAAGTAATTATTTTTTATTCTATTTATTTGTTTTATACATATCAATTTTACTTGTAATTTTAATGACTTTTGTAAAGCGCGCAAGAGCATGGCGCATCTACCTATGATTTGCTGCGCTATACAAGATTAAATTATTATTATTATTATTATTATTATTATTATTATTATTATTATTATCGCTCCACGCAACAAAATGGTGTCTTGTGATTTTCAGTCCGTTAGTAGCTTTTCTGGTAATCTCTGTTGTGTGAACCAATTACAGAACATTGCTGTTATTAAGAGGTTGATGACATCTGATTGTAAGGAATACGCCCCTGGCTTGCTGCGGTTTTGTACAGTAGTAAGGATCACACCACAGGATAACTGTTAAGCCTTGTCTACACGAGCAATTTTCATGTGACAAATATATTTTATAGTGTAGATGGCGCAGCGAATAATTGAGTACAAGTATGAACTTCTAACCAGTCTCCTCCCCTGAACTCTCATCTGATCACTGTTCCTTGTTGCTTACCACGAGTAGACCAGGAGATTTTTGAAACAAGATTGATGCCACCATAGTGATTGCGTTCTGAGTGGGAGATTAGGAACCGCCAATGTTTGCCACATTTTATGTGACGAGTCGTCTACACGAGCAATGTTTTGTGTATGACAAGTTTTATTTGTCACATAAAAGCTAACATGCCAGCTTTTCAGCAAATGTATTTGTCACATAAAAATTGGCCAATTTCTCTCGTCTACACGAGCAAATAAAAATTGTCACATAAAAGTTGTCACATAAAAATTGCTCGTGTAGACGAGGCTTTAGAACCAATGACAAGACGTTGTTCTGAGAGTTGTTTTCAGTTCTCTTTTGCTGAACGGAATGCGATTTCTTAGGAACTTCAGTGGAACATCGATGAAAATTCAGTTGTAGAGTAGTTTGCGTTGGTGAAAGACTGTGAAGTTTGCTGTCTAAAGCTTGTTTCAAACAAGAAGACAATTGCGAATATTAAAACAGCAATTCCATTTTAGACACTTTGGGGCACAATTTCAAGAGGGGTGTGGCAAGACATGCAAAACATTATTTAGTCCCTGTAACATAATGTAATCCTGTGGTTTTCTTTCTTTAGCTTTGGATTGAAACTCTCAGAAAAACCGTGTAAGACTTGACTTGTTGGCTTTTAACTGAGTTGTTTAAAATGCATTCATTGTTCTTTTGTTTTACAGCCCACAGAGTTTTGTACAATGATTATTGAAACGTTCTTTGGGTTGCTGGTCCAGGTAAGTTTGAAGTGCTGAGAAATGTGCTCTCAGTTTTATGGATAATTGAACTTCACGTTTAATTTCAATAATTTTTTCCAATATTTTTTAGACGTTCTTTCAGCTGAAT
>OX419337.1:31062871-31067871 GCA_948470475.1 Galaxea fascicularis | reverse complement strand
CCCCCCCACTTACCAAACTTATACTTATACTCCCCCTCCCTAGTAAACACTTTAATGCTATAATCACCATTGTCTAACACTATGAGATATTCGTCACACTGAACACAGTGGACAGGAAACCTAAAAAAAGCAGGCCCACCTATCTTCATCAGAAAATTGCCATCAGGGGAAAAGATCTTAATTAGTTTGTTACCAGAATCAGCAACAATAACGTTACCATTGGAATCCAATGATAAACCCCAAGGATCAGTGAGCTGACTATCAAGGCTTCCCTTCCCTCCAAACTGACTCATGTACCTACCCTCCCCAGAAAAACGCTGAATTCTGTGGTTGCGAGCGTCTGCTACAAAAATATTTCCACCTTTATCAAATGCTATTCCAAAGGGATATTTAAATTCTCCGTTGTCACTACCTTGACGACCAAACGATCTCATGAAATTTCCATTATTGTCGAAGATTTGAACCCTGTGGCCCATGTGATCAGTTACTGCTATTTCATCCCTGTGATTCACTGCCACCCCCACAGGATTCTGAAACATTCCATCAGCAGAACCTTGCTTTCCAAAAGAGAAAAGGGGTTTGAGATGGAATGGTTTTACAAGAACAGTAAAAGGGCTTCTCTGAACATGTTCACCATTTACCTTAATTGATAATTTACATCTACCTTGAACACTGGGAGAATAGCTAATGCTGTAGACACCGTCTTTGTTGTCATCTATTTGTACTTTTGTCACGCATTCTCGTCCTTGCTCGTCTCTGATTTCTACTGTTACATTGTCATCATTGTTATAACACTGTCTTTTATTAGCATTTCTTGTGATTAAATAGAATTGAGCTTCACGTCCAACAGTTCCTTCATTTAGCCCTTCGCCGTCTGTGACAGATTCGTTCGGTTTTGTTCGGAGGCGCGGATCATCCAAGAAACCAATTTCTTGTTCGTTGACAGTTTCCACCATCCGCTGATTCTCCATGAATACTAACGGAAGAAGACCTTCACGGGCGATTGGCTTGGTTTGATCGACTCCATCAAAAATTGTTTTCAATGTCTTTTTCAGCTGAACGACCTCCGCGTTTGTACTTCGTTCTAATAGTTTATCAGCACTTTCCAGCGAAGTTTTCATCACCATTATTTGCTGCTGAATTTCGTTCCTTTCTGTTGTTAGACTTTCAAGCGATTTCTTAATTTCGTTTTCCACCGCGGTGATGATATTTTGCTTCTTTGTTTGAATTGTGTTTATCAAGGTGTTTGCAATCGTTTCGACATCTCTTATCACGTTTTCTCCGTGTTGAAGAACTTTAGCGTAGTCTTCATCTAGTTGAGAAACTGCGATCGTCTTCTCTTGTAAGAAGTCTCTTTGGCTTTGTATGAGAACGTTTATGTCAATCTTTAGGGCCGCAGCCTCTTCTTCGATTAGTTTCAGTTTATGCCCGCCGTGATCCAAATTAACACAAGTTTGGCAAGCTGCCGTCTCACATCTCTTGCAAACGTACTTCAGCTCTTCTTTCTGGTGTCCTCGTCTAGGACAAAACACGGGTCGCTTCAACACACCTTCATAGTCTTTCTCTTGAAACTCCTTCACGGCAAGAACACGGTGATCTTGATTGGGTCTCATCATATTGTGTCCAATTAGGCACCGTTCACAGTAAAAGATGCAGCACTGGAAACAGTAGGAAGCCAGTACGGAGCTTTTCTTGTCGCAGTTACCGCATGTTATTTGGGTTTGGCTGCATTCTTTAATGGCCAGCACATCAATCAGACCGTTGAGATAAAAGCTGGCTGGAAGATCCATTAGATCGCCGCTCGCTGGCACTCTGCTAAGAGCTTGGCACTTCGGACATTTGAATGCATCTTGACCACCACTCGCCTGATGCCAGTGTTGCAAACAATGTAGACAGAAACTATGCAAGCAGGGAAGCTGTCTGGGATCCTTAAATAAGTCTGAACACACAGGACAAGATACTTCTTCGCGGAGATTGTAAAACAGCGTTTGGATTTCCATGCTGTTTTCAGAGACAAACGGGCAAAGACTTTCGCACCGCGCTACGCCACAAAATGCAATGGAGTCTTGTGATTTTTTTATGTTAATGTTTTCTTGGAATAATAATAATAATAATAATAATAATTTATTAATTTCTAGCGCGCAGGTGTCAACCATAGGGTTTTCAAATGCGCGTTACAAAGAGCAAAATGTGTACAATATAAATTAGGTATAATATGGGTAGAAAGGATATAAAAATAGTAATGAATTTCGTCTCTCGAAGACAACTAATTAATTTACGTATGAATAAAATTTATAAAAATGTAAATAATAACACAACTTTGAAATAGTTAAACATAATAATGTATAAGTGTATATCCTAGATCTAACAATAGGCTTCTCGAAACAAGTGAGTCTTTAAATTTACTTTAAATGATTAGAACTATAGATATGTTTGGATTCCTAAGATCGACAGGAAGACAGTTCCAAAGCATTGGAAACCTTAACCGCGTGAACCAATCCTAGCCTGCGTGGTAGGCGTAAATGGGGAGGGTCTGGGGAGCGAGCAAAGGGGAGAAAAATGGTAGGGGGCTGGAGAGGAGAAGGGAAAAGGAACGCCTAGCGCCCGTAGGCAACACCCCGATTTTCTGATTTCTGCGTCTGCCGGTGGACGCAAAACTGATTGGTTAATTTTGACGGTAATTGAATCAACCTTGCTATCTCGAGCTTTTATTTACTGAGCCGACTTGAACTTGGTCGCAAATTGCGATTTACGTTGAAGTCGGAACAAGAAGTGGCACTTGGATCTCCTCTAGCGGGAAGAAATGTTTTAACTGTTCAATTTTACCCACGGGATACGGTAAAGGACTCATTTACCAAATGTTTGTTCGCGATAAGAAATTTGGATATTTGTAGTGAGGTGTTTAGTCGATCTATCGAACGATTCTTGAACAACAACTTCACTAATAGGATCATATAATTTCTCGACCTTAAGCTGTGTATCTGTTTTCACAGAAATATATTCGATATGACACTGAGAAACAAGTCAGAATATTGTCACCTTGGCTGAACGTGTTTTCGCCCGCGGCAAGTAATGTCATTTGCGATTCAACTCCGTTTCGATGAACTGTTTATCGATATTCCGGGGAACAAGGACCTGCGTGAATTTCCCAGACACGTTTTGGTAAATTGTAATTTTGTGTTATTAAAGAGTCAACTTGGCAGTAACATTCTGCTAAAATCAGGCCAGGACTTCGCTTTTTCCTCTGACGACGAAAATTTGAAATTCTAAAATGACAACGGCTTCCTGTAGACATGAAATCTGCCCGTTTTGTTTCGCTCGCTGTCTTCGTTTGGCTTTCTCCTTCGTTGGAGTTAATGCCAAAATAATTCTGTTTTACTCGATTGTTTTGTTCATCTTACGTATACTATGTTGTGAACGAACCAGCACTTCAATAAAGGTTTTTAAAGGCTTAGGCCCTCATGGTGTGAATTCAGCCAAGCGGCAAAGCGTGCGCCTGTATTGACAGTTTGCCTAATTGAATTACGCGGGGTTTGCGTGCAGGCGTTCCTTTTCCCTTCTCTTCCCCAGCCCCCCGCCATTTTTCTCTCGTTTTCTCGATCCTCACCCTTTCCCTTTTATGCCTGCCACGTAGGCTAACCAATAACGTAGTGCTCTTCTGCGAGGTTGTCGACTGTTTCGTTTTGGTTTCTGATTCTCAGGAATAGAGTCGGTTGCATTACTTGAAGAGTGTGAAGATTACCATGTGATAATGTTGAAAACAAAAAGGCAACATTTTGAAACCTGATGCAGGACGTGCAAAACGTTAATCACTCCCTTACCTTCTGTCTTCAGCTTTGCTAGGAATCAGTGGTGTGTGAACCAATTACAGAACATTTTTGTAAAAGTTTGTTGACACCTCGTTGTTAAGAATACGGCTTCTGGCTCACCGCGGATCTTAATAGTACAAGAGAGGATGAAGGTAAGAGAGTTAATCCCCCATATGACTCATATGGGCCCTATCTCCATTGTAATCCCGCTTAGGTTATTTTTAGAGGGTATCGATTTCCCGCAGATAATGTTTCCTCGCGCGTTGTGTGGAAGCTCTCTGGGGGAAGAAAAGTCCAAAACATGGTTGGAGTGCTGTCTGCGAAATGACAAAAGGATTTCTTTTAATTTTCGCATGAATCACTCGGTGTCAAGGAAAAGGGAATTGTTTGAAGATTCGAACGCGGGATCAAAGCGTAGGAAAGAATGTTTGGTTTCATTTTCTGGAGATAGTTTGGAATGTGACGAAAACCCTTCTGACCGCTGGAAATTAATAGGTTCATGTGCAAAGACGGAAGCCGGGGTTCTTGAAAATGGGAAAAAAAGAACGTCGGATACTTCCAAGCCCGCTGGTTACACCAGGTTTTGTTACTAAGCAGGTCACATTGAAAAACCCATTTACCACGGTAAACTTTCGTTTACTATGGTAAAAAAAGTGTGACCAAAACCATTGTCAATTCAGTCCAGTGTCCGCTTAATAGAGGTTTTTAACAATAGAAATTAGCCAAATACAATTTATTTTAGTGTCCGCGTCCGCTTAATAGAGGTGTCCGCTGAATAGGAGTTCATTATAAAGGGAAATATAAGACGTTAATTTCGGGACCCGGCTTATTAGTGTCCGCTTAATAGCGGGTGTCCGCTTAATTGGGGGTCCGCTTAATAGCGGTTTCACTGTAGCTTTCAAGCACCACACGGCGAATGAAAGTTGCTTATTGAAGCCATAGCGCCGGTAGCTTATAGGAACCTCTTTGTAACTTAATATTTTTGGTGACCAAACTAAATGTACTTTGTTTTACGTGTCTACAGATAGCTCAAGCTCCGAAGAATCCTCGGAATCTCCTAAAGAGTCATCGGACGATAATCGTAAGAAAAGGTAAGGTCAGAATGTAATTTTGATAGTTGTCTTATTTCCTCTTTCGGGTTTCCTACCAAGTAAGTAAGATAATTCACAATACTTTTGAACCGAAAAAGTT
>OX419337.1:30825371-31057871 GCA_948470475.1 Galaxea fascicularis | reverse complement strand
GTTTACTCAGAGAAATCCACATCGCAACTCACTACGAATATTTAAGTAGGTTAAACTAGCGGGAGCGGGTCCCTAGAGAACGCACGTGCTGCTAAGTTATACAGCATAACGCATCTTATTATAACAGAGGTGGGATCTGAGAATTAAGGTCTCTCTCGACCTTTTCTCTTAGATGTCACTGCTGCCTTCTTTACACCAGTCAGATTTCTCGCTAAAGAAAGGCAGGAGAACCTACAGTTTATGGCTGGGGAGAGCTAGAAAGGGTGGCAAAATCGAGTCGATTGCTTTTTTTAGAGGAGTCTTGGAGAGTTGAATTGACATTCACTAACTCCCTACATAGGATGTATTTTTTATCTATAATCCTAATTCCAACATCAAAACAAGAACTTATATTTGTCATCTCCAGAACAAAACATTTTTCGATTAAAAGTAACTGCTGATGACATACACCAATCTATTTATTTATTTCACACAATCAACCTGAGATTTATAACTTTGATATGCGCATTTTGAAATACACTGAAAAGGCTAAAATGAATAGCCATATACTCCAAGAGTGATACAATAATAACTAATCTATTATAATACTTTGACAGTCAATTATCTGTTTTCCAGTAACATAACAATTTAAAGCTGAACACGCGAATGCGTGTACCTGGCTAAAAAGTAAACACATGAGAACATCACGTACCCAAGTTGTACTAGTTGTAAGGTTGTAAAGTTGTATATCATGGTTACAAAGTCGAATACCTTATAATCTTTAGAGAGTACACCCTACATTAATCACCTTTACATAACCAAACTAATTAGTCAATGATCCCTGAAGTATTCAGCTGTATCAAAGAAAAATTTGACGCTGAATCACCCAATATCAGGCGAAGGATATCACTAATGACTGCTTCGAACAAATTTCGTTTTCCGGCAAAAATACATAAATATATCAAGCGACGCCAGCGAATGAGAAACCAAAAACTGAACTATCTAAACTAAATATTAATGTGACAAAAACATACTAAGGTCGTTCTTAAACATTGTTTATTGATGGATTCACCGAATAAAATTTTTAACACGTCACGAGGCATTTTGGTTTCCTTGCACGGGGGAATAACAATTAATCATTAATAGCCCTAACAACAATTAAAGTAAATAATATAATTTGGTTCCATTATAACGCCCAGAATGACTATTTCAAAACCTACAAAATCTAACAGAAAACAAAAATTACATCAATGCTCGGAGACTGTTCTTTGCATTGGGATAAAAAGAATTTCACTCCATTATTTGAACGCGATGATTTTCCCATTCAGACACAACAATTTGGTTATTACTTAGAACTGCAGCAGCAAATGGCCTCTGAAATTGCCCCAAGTTTTTACCATATGTTCCAAACTTACCAACAAACTTCCCATTCAGTTCAAAGACTTGCATTCTGTGATTAATCCGATCACAGACCATTATCAGACCTGTCTTAGTCACTGTCAAGAAACGTTGATCATTGAACTCCCCATTCCCTCCCCCCTGCTCACCAAACTCGTACTTATACTCCCCCTCCCTAGTAAACACTTTAATGCTATGATCGGTGGAGTCTGACACTATGAGATATTCGTCATACTGAACACAGTGGACAGGACAACTAAAAGAACCAGGTCCACCTATCTTCATTAGAAAATTGCCATCAGGGGAAAAGATCTTAATCAGTTTGTTACCAGTATCAGCAACAATAACGTTACCATTGGAATCCAATGTTAAACCCCGAGGATTAGAGAGCTGACTATCAAGGCTTCCCTTCCCTCCAAACTGACTCATGTACCTACCCTCCCCAGAAAAACGCTGAATTCTGTCGTTACCGCTGTCTGCTACAAAAATATTTCCATCTTTATGGAATGCTATTCCACTTGGGTATTTAAATTCTCCGTTGTTGCTACCTTGACGACCAAACGATCTTATGAAATTGCCATTATTGTTGAAGATTTGAACCCTGTGGTTGGATGTTACTGCTATTTCATCTCTGTGATTCACTGCCACCCCCTTAGAATACTGAAACATTCCATCAGCCGAGCCTTCTTTTCCAAACGAGAAAAGCGGTTTGAAATGGAATGGTTTTACAAGAACAGAAAAAGGGCTTCCCTGAACATGTTCCCCGTTTACCTTAATTGATAATTTACATCTACCTTGAACACTGGGAGAATAGCTAATGCTGTAGACACCGTCTTTGTTATCATCTATTTGTACTTTTGTCGCGCATTCTCGTCCTTGCTCGTCTCTGATTTCTACTGTTATATTGTCATCATTGTTATAACACTGTCTTTTATAAGCATTTCTTGTGATTAAATTGAATTGAACTTCACGTCCAACAGTTCCCTCATTTAGACCTACGCCGTCTGCGACAGATTCGTTTGCTTTTGTTCGGAGGCGCGGATCTTCCAAGAAACCAATTTCTTGTTCGTTGACAGTTTCCACCATCCGCTGATTCTCAATGAATACTAGCGGAAGAAGACTTTCAGGGTCACGGGCGATTGGCTTGGTTTGGTCGACTCCATCAAAAATTGTTTTCAATGTTTTTTTTAGCTGAACGACTTCAGCGTTTGTACTTCGTTCTAATAGTTTATCAGCATTTTCCAGCGAAGATTCCATCACTTTTATTTGCTGCTGAATCTCGTTCTTTTCTGTTGTTAGACTTTCAAGCGATTTCTTCATTTCGTTTTCCACCTTGGTGGTGATATTTTGCTTCTTCGCTTGAATTGTTTTTATCAAGGTGTTTGCAATCTTTTCGACATCTTTGATGACGTTTTCTCCGTGTTGAAGCACTTTAGCGTAGTCTTCATCTAGTTGACAAACTGCGCTGGTCTCAGTTTTTCGTAAGAAGTCTCTTTGGTTTTGTATGTCAACTTTCATCTCGATCTTTTGGGCCGCAGCTTCTTCTTCGATTAATTTCAGTTTATGTCCGCCGTGATCCAAATTGACACAAGTTTGGCAAGCCGACGTTTCACATCTCTTGCAAACGTACTTCAGCTCTTCTTTCTGGTGTCCTTGTCTTGGACAAAACACAGGTCGCTTCAACACATCTTCATAATCTTTCTCTTGAAACTCTTTCACGGCAAGAACACGGTGATCTTTGTTAGGTTTCATCATATTGTGTCCAATTAAGCACCGTTCACAGTAAAAGATGCAGCACTGGAAACAGTAGGAAGCCAGTACGGAGCTTTTCTTGTCGCAGTTACCGCATGTTATTTGGGTTTGGCTGTATTCTTTAATGGCCAGCACATCAATCAGACCGTTGAGATAAAAGCTGGCTGGAAGATCCATTAGATCGCCGCTCCCTGGCACTCTGCTAAGAGCTTGGCACTTCGGACATCTGAACGCATCTTGACCGCCACTCGCCTGATGCCAGTGTTGCAAACAATGTAGACAGAAACTGTGCAAGCAGGGAAGCTGTCTGGGATCCTTAAATAGGTCTGAACACACTGGACAAGATACCTCTTCGCGAAGATTGTAAAACAACGTCTGCATCTCCATGTTGATTTAGAGAAAGACCTTCGCAACGCACCACAGAATACAATGGAGTCTTGTTATTTGCAATTTAAAGGTTTTCTTAGAATCCTAAACTATGAACCAATCACAGAGCACTGTTCTGAGAGGTTGTTGACTGTCTCGTTTTGGTTTCTGATTCTTAGGAATGTGATTGCTCAGGTACGTCAGTGGGACACAGGTGACAATTTAGTTATAGAGTCGGTTTCATTAGTTGAACAGTGTAAACTTTAATGTGTTACGGCCTGTTTTTTTAACAAAAAGACGATTGGGAATATTAGGAAAGCAATATAAAGTTAGACGCTTTAGGGCATAAATTTGAAGACGGGTCAAGCAAGGCATGCAATACCTTAACCCTCCGCGCCACAGAATGGAGTCTTGTGATTTTCAATCCTTATCTTTTATTTGGAATCAGTGGTGTGTGAACCACCCACAGAATATTGTTGTAAGCGGTTGTTGACATCTGATTAGAAGGAATACGCCCCTAAACGCGCTGCCGTTTTGCATGGTCATCGGATCGGGAACACAGGAGTATGTGAATCAAAACAGATGACACAGTATATTATATTGTTTATTACTCGGAAAATCATTTAAGTTTCTTAATACTCTAGTACCAAGTAATCAAGTTCATTTTTTTGTAGCGCTCTGTTTCTAGGCTTGATCGATAAAAGACTCCAAAAACAACTATCGATCATGTTGTCAAATTTGTTGACCATAGAGACAGAATTTAATTAACATTGAAACAAACAAAGCAGCTTTGCGTTACCGTTGCTATGGTAAGAGCTGGTGCATGGAAACTGATGAGAAAATTAACTTTGGTCATATGTTGAAACGATGTTGTAGTCTCGATCAAGGAAATCGAAGCTTGTCTTCTACAAAAAAAAATATATTTCTAAAGGGACTCCTCGAAGAAACAAAAATGCCGCGAGCCTCCTTAAGTAGGGTGGAGGTGGCTGGACCATGAAAATGGAACACAGGAAAAAGTCCACTAGTACTGATATCTTTAATGCCAGTTTATTGTGTAAACTGTCACTTAATTAACTGGTAAGTAATTCAAATGACTGCAACCAGTTGACACACTGATGTAAGAAAAAGTAACAGTCCCCTTATACGCTAGAAATACCTATTACTCATCCCTTGAAATAAAAATTATGTAAATAGCTGTAGCTTCCAAATACTAAACCGCATACCTGTGATGGTAGATGCTACAGTCGTTACAAAACTGTAAAATGCAAAAAATGTAGTTATGATAAGCCAAGGAAATTGAAATCACTTTGATGTTAATTGTCAATTGAGTCAATGACCATTTTTATCATCATCATCATCATTCAGTTTCATTATCACCATGACAACATTAAACTTCTGGATGTCACAAAAATATGCTATCCTTTGTTTGAACACCTGATACAATAAGCTTCTTGACGTTGAGACCAACAGTCAGCAAGGCTCCTAGCATGTTATAAGCTTTTGCACATTAGCTATTGAGTATTATCATAGTCTACTAAGCACCCATTTAACGGGATGTTACTCATCATCGTTTCTCTTGCTGTGATATCCATGTATTCAGTGTTCAGTAAGGATTAATCTGGTGCTCCACTTTGCAATTAATAGGCGCATTTGGACACTCCAGTATCTGATGTATTTTTCTAACATAATGTTGCCAACTTTTATAATCATGTTATGTCAAAGTCTGCAAGTGACTTTTTGAATTTCAATAAAACATGGGTTTGGAATGAAGTGCTCCCTTGCAGGTCACACTATACTTTCAGTTGAATGCGCTCTACTTTATTCACTTACAGTAATCTAGAAGAACTGCAATACAATAACAAGAAGCTAAATTGGTATGAAGATCAGTCATTTCAGTTCATTTTTTATTTACTCTGTTAGAAATAGTGTTGCAAAAGATACCAGCAATCGCAGTTAGCGTTTTGTAGTACAAAAATGTGATAACCCTGATTCACAATGTTAATATTTAACTTTATTACGATGTTAACGATGTTAATTCTAAAATAAAAAAAAACGATGTTAATTCTTGTTATACACGATCGTCCTCGTTAGGGAATTTCTATATTAAAAATGCACTCTAGAAACTAAAAGAGAGTCTTTCTCTCCCGAGTAAGTGCAAAACGGTGGAACGAACTGAATACCAAATGGCTTAAGACAATTGCCTAAACAAGTGTTCAAGAAGAGGATTCATAGTATCCTCTTAGACATCTCAAATCAGGAAGACTCTTATTTTTGAGGTTATGAGCTCATAAAGGTCCATAAACAACGACAAGTAGCTTTATTTGCATGACCGTAACTTCATACAGTATTGTAAAAGCACGTATCTTAACAAGTAAAATATAATAATGTAATGAGAAGGAAAAAAATTAAAGATACATCAGTCTGATTTAGATAATATATTATTACGCGAATCTAGGCAAAATAGAATGAACTTCGTCAATTCAATAGTAACAAAATAATCAGGAGAATTCATTAATTCCTTGGTAGCTTCTATAATGGATAATTAGGTGATATTCGGTCAGACGACTTTCGTAACAAAGCCTATCAGGAATTGTTTAGGGTGTTCAGGGTAAAACACCAGTATGATGTTCTTATTAGCTTTCGAGGTATCGCTTAGGATTGCATGTGGAACAAAACAAACTAAAAATGCGATTAAAACAGAAAAAGGAATTGCCTTCCACTTCATTACTTTGACTCTGTAAAATGTAAAGCTCTTTTTGCCGGTAGACATTATTTTACTTTCTGAAGGATTTCATAGTCGACCATTACGCTGAGATACCTGTAAACTAAACAAAAACAAGAGGTGCTGTAAACCCCAAACATGATAAAATGTGGTTAATCTCGTTTTGTTCAGTTTGTTTGTTTGTTTGTTTTTTATGAGCTGCCAATATTTGCTATGACTGGCAGAGCCTCTTGATGCGACATTAGGAAACTAAACCGTCACAACTGTACCATGCCTCATTTTATTAGGAGTCTTCGATTCTCAGATAACTTACGCCTGATTGCAGGTTAGAGCCACGCTGATAGAAAGAGGGAACGAACTGAAACGCCAGCTCTGATAAGATCTGTTCATAACCAGTGCATGCTTAAATACCCGGATTAGAAACTCATTTGATGTCGTGCACATTCTGAATCGATAAACCACTACGACCTAATGAGTGCAAAGTTCGCGATAAAATAAAACCCGTATCTCTTTCTCTGTTTGTCGCTCTAAGCTTTTGTATGATCTTGTATAAACTCGATCTTTCAGTCTCCCTCTTTTTACTTGATGACACCTTCATATCTAGTTTCCAGGCAAACAATAGATAGAGCTGTCTTTCTCCCAGCAGATAACTCTACGATACTTGTAGCGTAAAACAGATCTACTTTCTTCTTAACTTTTAGCATTGAAATTACTGAACTTAAGTTAATGATTTCTGTTGATTTTCGTTGACACTTAGGGAACCGATCTCAAGAGAACGGTGAATTCAAGACACGTTTCATCATAGAGGGCAGTTTGCATTATACCCGTGTCCCGTAGCCAAAACATGATAATTTGTCCCGACTTAAGGTTCACACAAAGCATTGCAAAAGGTGCTCTTGTTGCACCATTGCATAAGAGCTTCTTTCTTTTTAAAGGATGGTCAACGAGGGCAGAGTCTCTGCACTAAAACGTATGAATGAACCTTCCCGTGACGTGTGCTAACACAACTTAAGGAGAACTATCAAAGTTCACGTATACAACAATTTTCATTGGACCTTGAAATTATGAACGGCAGTGACAAACGTATCGTAAAAAAGCAATTTGGTTGGTTTTTAGGGCGGCTTTTAGTTTGGTTGTTTTGGCGAATCTCGCCACGCAATTTTAAGGCTGAAAACCGTGATTGCTTATAGATAACTTTCTCAGTTCGATTCGATATTCGGGTACCTCGGCAGTAAACTGTTTTCAACAAATGGCGGACGCATGAATCAATCAGGGACCACATGCGGAAAGGGTTTTCAAGATCAAATGAAAATCAGTTGCACACTGCTTGCGCGCAAAACATCCGGTGACTTCTGCGGCGGTTGACTGCTCGAGCGCAATTCTTGGGGCTGTAATCATAATTCTGATTAAAGCTAAGAGTTGTACTGGAGAATAAACCTAAGATGAAAAAGGAAAGACATTTATGAAGGCCAAATTGCATAACTGCCTACCCCGATCAATCTGTGTAGGTTACGTTGACTTCAACAGTGTTCCCATTTACTCCTGTTGATAGCTTGAATGACGCGAAGGAGACTGTTATTGTCTCACTCAACGAGTTAATGTCGGTTATTGTCTGTTGTCGTCTGTTAATGTCTGAGCCAAATATCGGATCAGGAGAAATCGACAATCTTTTGGCGCTTAGCTGTGAGATTTTAACACTGACAAGCGAGCTTCATCTGGAAACTGAAAATGCATTAGTAGCAAACGCACTTTGACGGATCCTTTTTGGCTAGACTATAGTTTATTAGCCACTAGCCATGCAGTTGTAGGCGCTTAAAAAGAAATTAAATTGGTCTTCTTTGTTTTGTGCTCGAGAAAACCTCAATAAAGTCGAGAGAACGTGAGGTGAGGTGTCAAAAGTAAGTACCAAGTCGTAACTCGACAATGTATTATTTCAGTTGCTTCCCTTATTACTAGTAGCGATGCCGTTAGACAGAAAAACAGTCTACCATGCCGAAAGTTCCGAAAGAGTCAATACGTAAAGAAAAGGAATCTCAACTGTATCAACTTTTATGATTTTAATTCAGGCATCACTGAAAATTTCTTGAGCCCCTATCTCCTGAAGTGATCTGTCACTTGCGATATATTTGGCCCGAATTAACGAATGTGAGGTCCTTTTTCGAAGGAGCCTCAGTCAGGAGCCCATCACTAGGAGCGTACAACTCCCATACTAAGCCTATGTCACGGCATTTTTAGAGACCGATTTACTTAAATTTAGACTATCGATCTTTTCCCGCGAAAAAGGAATTTTCGGTACACGTGATATTCAATTCAATTCAATTCAATTCAGTTTCTTCACACTTTTATAAAATATTTACATTATATATAGTAAGGTAGGAGTAAAACAATAAAGGAGAGGAAGAAGAAAACACTGGCTTTGATGGAAGTGTACGGCGGTCAAAGGAGATTAGCTTTCGGGCTAACAACCGCTATATTATGAGTGAGAATACATAAAATGTGCGCTTGGTGCCATGGCAACTATGGACGATCATAACAAATAGTCATTTTAGGTGAAGCAGTCATTATATAATTACCTTTGAGAGTTAGCCAGAATTTGCTTGTATTCTATTTTGAACTTGGACGGTAGCTAAGTGTTTTTATCTTACTTCGCAGATAAACTTTAGAACAAAAGAAAGTTCGTGGAAAAGTTTGGCACGAGGAAATGGGGGTAATGAAGCATTGTGATTGGTCATTATGGCTCCTGAGGGAGTCCCATATTCGCGACAAATTCAATCTAAAAATAGTTTACTAAGCAACCCAGGGATGCACACAATGCATGTGCAGTAACAACAGGAGTTTGATTTTCAGCGATGAACTAAGAGAACATCTGAAGAACGCCCCGAAAATGATTATGGCTCAGCAAAGGACTGGGGCGAGTGACAGGGACTCAGATTCGTCTGATGACAGCAGCAGTGAAGGTGTGCATTCTCGTCCCCAGAGCCCACGCAGCTTTTAAACTAAGACGGAGGGCTCTGATAACAGCAAAAAAATTCTTTTTTTTTGTTTTCATTGGGTAATTTAAATCGAAGGCGGACAACGACGTAAAACAAGACGCTAAGTTTACCCAGTACGCTCACTTCCTGATAATCGCTCCCAGTTCTCCGCATTTTTGGTTTGAAGTTTTGGCATTTTTCCCCGGTTCTGCGAGACAGGAGAAAATATGGCGACTACTCCAACAAAGCGAGATTACAAGTTTCCACGAAATCAATTAATGTGTCGCCTGTAACAAAATTACTAGCGACCAATGTCATCCTATTTTGGTATTTGGTAAAGTGGGTAAAGATACACTGGTTAAATTTGAAAGTGTAACGGGAATAGCGCTCAATGCCAGCGACTCTTTTCCCAAAAAGATTTGTGTCCAGTGTAAAAAAAAAAAAAGGCTATTGCAGTGGACATCCGCTGGCGGATGTCGTGAATTTCACGAGATCCGGAAACATCTGTTACCAGAGCCTACGATTCATCCGCTGACCAAAAATTCGTGTGCTCTGGCGATGAGAACGTGAAGGTGTGTGGAACAAAGCTGACTATATTCAGGCCAGGCTGCAGAACAGTGACTTATTGATTGCTGCTTAGGTTCAAACTAAAGTACTTTGTATTGAGTTGCTGGATTAAAGAAAATTCACATAAGTTCTACCATCATTTGGTTGACTACTTGAAACTCGAGAAGAAGTGCGATTCTGCATTGTCCACATGAGGGAATCACATGACGAACGAGGAATTTACAAACAAGACTTCGAACCCTAATGTTTAGCTGCAGGTTTCCTCTTTTTTATCCTTGAAACATGTAAATAAACTCCATTGAAAGCATCAGGCATCACTTCTGTTTGTGATCGTTATATGGCTTTATAAGGATTGTTGCCGGCAGGCACAGTAGAGCATTGTGAATTTGGCCAGGTTTTTCGACTTGTGTGGATTAAATTTGAAATTGATTGCCATCCCATATTTTCTAGGACTCCACTTTGATATTCTTCACTTCGGAGCAACCAAATTACTTGTTTCCATCTTACTTCAGGCACCAGGGTTTGGCGATTTTTTAGCCGATCGATGACTATGCATACTCGAGCTATTACAATTACATTCCATACTTAAGGACGAAACCCTGATGGAAACATGCAGCGGTGACGTGGACTGGAAACATGTTGTGAGGACAGTACCAATTGAGCGACGCCCGTAATTCAAAGAAAATAATATTCAGTGTCTTCAGTGAGGGGCACACAAAAGCGCATGTCTCTGCTGTCGTTTCCTGCTGCCCCCCTCCCCCCCCCTCCCTCTCCCCATCCTTAGTGATGTCCTAACCTTTATTCCCAGATCTCTTCTCTTACTCGCTCAAAGTATCCTTTAGTGAACAATGTAAAAGGAAATGGCGGGAAATCACTCCAATCCAGTCAACTATGTCATTCAAAGCGGAGGCAGAAAAACACCGGGGAGGGCTAGGGAGGGCGGGAAAATCGACACCAATATGGATAAGGAATGCTAGTTTTCCTTTACCCCCCAAAAATTACATTTGTTGTCAAAACAAGTAAGTGCAATGACAGAACTATTTCATACACCATCAATTTATTTATTTGTCAGCATCAACTCGATATTCACAGAACTCAGATGTTGCGAAATGTCTGCCAAATGCTGCCAAATGTCTATTTTCACATTAATGTAACACTGAAGAAATTGAAACGTGTCTCTATGTAGACAAAAGGTAAACATGCTATATCATTTAATATTAGACCTGTTGCTTATACTGATTAAATGTTTAAACTACCTTTTGGTGTAAAAGAAACTTCATCCCTAATTTTCAAAACAAATACAAACCTTTCATCGTTTTCTTTTAATCTAAAACACCAACAAAGTCAACAATTTGTCCGGTTATCAAGCCTTTTCCTTTTTAACCCGATAAAACGTGACTTTAAATATTTTTTTTTATTAAAGCTCTGAGACTATTGTTTTGCATTAGCTACATAAAAACAATTTTCACTCAAACATTTGAACGCGATGATTAAAACTACCACACACAACAATTTGGTTATTACTTAGAACTGCAGCAGCAAATGGTCTCTGAAATTGCCCCAAGTTTTTACCATATGTTCCAAACTTACCAACAAACTTCCCCTCCCCCCTTCTTACCAAACTTATACTTACACTCCCCCTCCCTAGTAAACACTTTAATGCTATGATCAGCGGAGTCTGACACTATAAGATGTTCGTCACACTGAACACAGTGGACAGGATAACTAAGAGATCCAGGTCCACCTATCTTCATTAGAAAATTGCCATCAGGGGAAAAGATCTTAATCAGTTTGTTACCAGAATCAGCAACAATAACGTTACCATTGGAGATATGTCCAGAAATGAACGCAATCGCAGGAATAACGAAAATAACAGATTATCGCAAAAGTAACAAATCTCTGTGCAATGAAAGAGAAAGGGGGTAGGTGGGCGCACAAATATAACGAAAATACCAGAAATTGCAAAAATACCGAAAATATCGAAAATAACAAATCTTTGTACAAGTCACAAATCTCTTTGGAGAGAAGGATAGAGGGGGGGGGGGGGGGGGCACAAATATAACGAAAAAACCAAATATTGCAAAAATACCGAAAATACCGAAAATAACAAATCTGTACACAAGTCCGAATCTCTTTGTAGAGAAGGATAGGAGGGGGGGGGGGGGTGCACAAATATAACGAAAATAACGAATATTGCAAAAATACCAAAAATAACGAAAATAAAAAATCTTTGTACGAGTCACAAATCTCTTTGGAGAGAAGGATAGAGGTGGGGGGGGGGGGGCACAAATATAACGAAAATACCAAATATTGCAAAAATACCGAAAATAACGAAAATAACAAATTTTCGTTATATTTGTGCCCCCCCCCCCCTTGTTCCCTCTCTCGACAAAGATTGTTTATTTTTGGGCTGATTTGTTATTTTCCTTATTTCTGCAATATTCGGTATATATTTGTGCCCCCCACTCACCTTTCTCTTTCTTTCCAAACAGATGATATTTTCGTTATATTTGTGCCCCCCCCCCCCTTGTTCCCTCTCTCGACAAAGATTGTTTATTTGTGCAAGATTTGTTATTTTCGTTATTTTTGTTATTTTTGCAATTTTCGTTATTTTCGTTATATTTGTGCCCCCCCCCCCCCCCTCTCCCATGTTCCGTCTCTCGACAAAGATTTGTTACTTTTGGGCTGATATGTTATTTTCGCGCTGATATGCTATTCTTGTTATTTTGTTCTTTGGATTTGTGATTTGTTATTCTTGCGATTGCGTTCATTTCTGGACATAAGTGGAGAGACATAAGTGGAGATGGAATCCAATGATGAACCCCGAGGATTAGAGAGCTGACTTTCAAGGCTTGCCTCCCCTTCAAACTTACTCATGTACCTACCCTCCCCAGAAAAACGCTGAATTCTGTGGTTGCCATTGTCTGCTACAAAAATATTACCATCTTTATCGAATGCTATTCCAAAGGGATATTTAAATTCTCCGTTGTTGCTACCTTGACGACCAAATGATCTCATGAAATTGCCATTATTGTTGAAGATTTGAACCCTGTGGTTCCAATAATCAGTTACTGCTATTTCATCCCTGTGATTCACTGCCACTCCCATAGGAAACTGAAACATTCCATTAGCCGAGCCTCGTTTTCCAAAAGAGAAAAGGGGTTTGAGATGGAATGGTTTTGCCACAACAGTAGTAAATGGGCTTCCCTGAACATGTTCCCCATTTACCTTAATTGATAATTTACATCTACCTTGAACACTGGGAGAATAGCTAATGCTGTACACTCCGTCTTTGTTATCATCTATTTGTATTTGTGTCGCGCATTCTCGTCCTTGCTCGTCTCTAATCTCTACTGTTACATCGTCATCATTGTTATAGCACTGTCTTTTATTAGCATTTCTTGTGATTAAATTGAATTGAGCTTCACGCCCAACAGTTCCTTCATTTAGTCCTTCGCCGTCTGCGACAGATTCACTCGCTTTTGTTCGGAGGCGCGGATCTTCTAAGAAACCAATTTCTTGATCGGTGACAGTGTACAGCATCCTCTAGCTGGTTCTCCGGAAACACTAACGGAAGAAGACCTTCAGGGTCACGGGCGATTGGCTTGGTTTGATCAGCTCCATCAAAAATTGTTTTCAATGTCTTCTTCAGCTGAACGACTTCAGCGTTTGTACTTCGAGCTAATAGTTTATCAGCATTTTCCAGCGCAGATTCCATCACCTTTATTTGCTGTTGAATTTCGTTCTTTTCTGTTGTTAGACTTTCAAGCGATTTCTTCATTTCGTTTTCCACCGCGGTGATGATATTTTGCTTCTTCGCTTGAATTGTTTTTATCAAGGTGTTTGCAATCTTTTCGACATGTGTGATGACGTTTTCTCCGTGTTGAAGCACTTTAGCGTAGTCTTCGTCTAGTTGAGAAACTGCGCTGATCTTTTCTTGTAAGAAGTCTCTTTGGTTTTGTATCACAAAGCTTTCATCTCAACGGTCGAATGCGAAATTTCGAAACCTTCGGGTGTAATTTGAAGAAGGGTTATGCAAGACAAGCAAAACGTTAATCACTCCCTGATCTTCTATTTTCAGCTTTTCTACGAATCAGTCAGTGGTGTGTGAACCAAGGAACACAGATTGTTTGTAAGGGCCTGTAAAAACCTGATTGTTCGGAATACGCTTATGGCTCGCTGCAGATTTACATAGTACCGGTAATAAGGAACACATCTATGTCAATAAAAAACATATAAAATCAATGAAACAGGGTCAAAGAGGTGAACGTCTTTATACTTGAAAACTACCAGGCTTTCGAACAACAGCGAACTTCAATTCAAGTTATGAGGTCGAGTTATAAGACCAGAGTAGGCTCTATTAATATTACAACTGTCATAGACTAGCAATTTTCAGTTAAAGAAACCGTTGGTTAACTATATTATGACTTTCTTTCACGAAGAAAGAGCACGAAAAAGAAAATTAAGTATGAACATAATCAACAAGAAAAAAACGAAAATTAGCACTGCTCAAATTTCCTTTTTTTTTTCAGGGACAAGCGATCAAAGAACTTTTAGATATCCATACTTTACCCACATAAAAATTATGACCAATTGATGCAGCACCGTCGATCACATCATGGAGTCTGCGACTGTAAGGAAACGATTTTCTGGTTATCAGAAGTGTACATCTGAAAATCCATCACATTGTGTCGTTTGACAAGGTTTTTGATAGTTTTGTTTCGTTTTCTGATTCTTAGGAATGTAGTCTTGGCCATGGGTAGCCCACTGTGCCGTACAAAAACAGATGATCGACCGCATAAGTGAAAAGGAGATCTAAAATATGCAATCGAAATAGAAAGAGATTTCAAAGAAGCTCACCTTTTTTGTTTAAGTCATTTCACAAAGCTGTCAATTGAAAGCGATCAGATATGAGTAACTACGAGACCACTGATGCAGTGAGAACGTAGTCACACCGGATCAACGAGGTCGTCGGTATTGCGAACTGCAACTCGCAGTTTCGATTGCCATGATCGTTCGAGTCGTACGGTCATTTTACTAGCTAAAAGCAATCTGAAGACTATGCAAACTGTTTATGAATCCATGATTATAATGAGTAATAGGAGTGGAGAATAGGATCAAGAGGGTAGTGACGGTTGGGAATTGTAAGAACGTATGTTTCGCTGACAAACTGAAATACTTCCACTCCGCACTTATTAGCTTTAACACAATGGTTACTTGTACAGTGGGAGAAATAGAATTCGGTTGCTCAGGTAGGAAATCAACAGGAGCAGCGAACACTTCCTACCAAAAAAAAGCAAATGCATTCTCCATTTTCAATACTCTTAGACTCTAGGCTCAGTTGGGGAAGTAGGACAGCGGAAATGGTATTGACAATTACTTCATGGACAGCTAAGCAAAGACAGAAAGGAGCAGTATTTTTTTCTGACGGTACGTGGATTCAACCCATTTTGAAGAACAGACTGTCAAACGACTGAGCCTCAGAGATGGCGGTTATTACTCAGATCTGTAGAAAATGCATATTAGGTATTAATTAGTTCGTTCCAAAATAATTCCCCAGGAGCGTACGATATGTGGGATCTGACCTCTAGCTGTGGGGAGGGGAATCCACTTTACATCCTTATTTGGGAGGAGTTTTGGTTTTCAATTATTTTCTATAGGATCTAGTGGATGTTTCAGGTCATTACTTGTTCTCATCAGTCATTTTGACGCGTGCATCATAGCTTGCACCCGACACTAAAGACACAGTAAAACCAGCGTTTTATTCACATCGAATACTAACGGAGATAACACAACTGGAAAGTTATTTGTTTGATAAATTATTGACTGACTGTACAGAACAATTGTAACTAGTGCGTCATTGTTTTGAGGTCGCGATCTACTTTAAAAATCAATCTTCAATCTTGATAATTAGTTTATCGTTTTAAAAGCATGTCATTTAGTACGAGGGTGGATGACACCGCATTTGTCATGGAAGTAAATTTTGATGGATCGATCCTATCATCAACTGATCCAGATCTAAAGTGAAATTAGTCATAATCGAACTAATCACTAGGGTTATAAACTACCTAGGTCAGTTGCAGATATTTGGACAGTTAATATTGATTGAGGAATCAAACTCTTGACCCAAAATTTTAGCAGAGGCAACATAAAGATGAACTTAATAGTTCTCCTCTCTCCAAAATCTTAGTTCTCTGCTCGGGAAGAGAGTGCAGAACTTCAACTCTAAAACGCCGCTTTTCTCGTACAGTTACTGTGTTGTGTCTGCTAAAGACTACAGCTGTAAGGATTTTAATGAGTCACAAAGTGTATGAGGGCAATACATGCATTTCGGGAACCATGAAGTTTTACTTCAGACCCCTAGTCTAACCCTCTTTGTTATCACATGTTTTTCATATCTTTTTTCTTTTAACTAGTCAGTTCCGTTCAAGTCATTTCCTCTTTATTTTCAATCTAAGACGCTGATGCAACACTTTTGAACCAGCAGTAATGGCTAAAACTATAAATTTGAGCTTGTAGAAGTTGATTTAACAGCACATTATTGTGATCTATTTTTTTGAGTTACTGACTGGTATTAAATAAATCAAATTAATAAAGGCGATGCAAGTTTGTCAAGGTATGCAAAAGAACATAAAATACGGATTATTACATGGCTTAATATGGTATCATTTTTGTTTGTAGCCGCGTTTTCGCGAACACTTTTCACCACTGGCCTGCAACTGAAAACCGGAAGGCGAAGGCGTGTTTGTTGGGATGAGTGGTGAGCGAGTCAATTAAAGGACATACAAGGGCTTATAAGAACTCGCTCCTGGCACGCTGCGATTTTGCATGGTAACAAGGAGCACAGTTAAGTCATTCAAAAAGCAATCATAAGACAATGCCAAAAAATAATATCATTGTTTTAAAATCACTAAGCGTTTAAACTGTACTGATATCTTAAAACAGTATGCGAATGCGAAAATTGGATTGTTTGGAAGTTTTTGAGGGATCAGTCATGTTGTCGGACCCAGTTATGCCAAACGTCAATCGAACGGAACCGAAGCTAATATAAGTTAGGAATTAGAAAAGCCAGAAGCCACAATGGAGAAGGCTATCGAAATTTGATTCTTCAAGAAATTTAAGATAATAAAATGACTGTTTTTTTATTACAATGTAAAACTGCGCGCATAGAATAGAGCGGTGTGGTTTTCTCTTTTTGATTTGTACACGAATCTTGAACCTGTCAACTAATCACCAAGCACTGTTCTAAGAGGCAGTTTTAAAATGTGTTGTTTTGGTTTCTGATTTCAGGAATGTTCTTCAGGTTTTTGCTGCGAATCACGAATCACAATCAGGTCAAACAAACAGGCGAAATGGACTCTCATAGAATTAATATAACGAAGTCATTGAATTACTTAAAATCAGTACTTTTTAACCAAGCTTATAAATAGAAAGCTGTTATTTTAAATTATCTCATTTTATTTTTATTTTATTGTATTTTAACATTCTATTTACCTTCTATATATATATACATATAATTTTAATATCTTATTGTAAACTTTGTTTAAAAACTTTGAAAAACTTTGTTGAACTTGCGCGGTACAAATGAACATTTATGTATTAATCACAACTTTTTCAAACTACAGCGATGTATAGCTACAGAGCCAGGGGCACCAAAATTATTTGAAAACTTTGAAACACGAGGTTGTAGCCCTCATAACTCTTTCGTTTTGATTTCTGGTGGCATGGAAATGTGTGTTAGTTTTTCATCTGTAATAATAACGGTTCCGTCAGTGAAAAACTAATGCAAGAATAATCAAACGAGATCAAAGAAGCCAACGCCGTTATTCTTAAAATAGCTTAGCTGTAACCTAAATTCAACAATGCTATCTTGACTATGAAAGACCTTTCATAAAAAACGAGATCGTGAAAAATAACCGAATGAAAAACAAGTTAAAATTATTTCGTTCTCTCAATTAAAACTTCATGAACGTAAACTGAGAAAACGGATTGAGCTCCTTTTTGTTTGTTTAGCCAAATCTAAAACCAGGGCACCACAGTTATCTTTTATTGACGTTTACAGAAGTCCAGCTAATCATATGACCGCTAACGCAATGCTATATAGCATGGAAGTGGGACTGAACTATTGTAATTTAGGAATGTAAGGGGAGGAGAAGAAGGTGGACAATGAAAACAGTGCAGTCTGGGAGACCACAAACTCCGACTCAAAAAGTCCACTGTTACGGCCTTCCTCAAACTTGTCCTGCCAAGTTTCACTTTAGGGGAAAATATATTTCACTGACGGCATAAGGTTCAGTTGAAACTTTGGTAACTAAAGATCTCATGTAACACAACAAGCAACGAAACCACCCTCCTTTAGGCTACAAATAAATATTATTAATCATTACATGAACTGTCTTTTTTAAAAGCTACTGCCAATAATTTTTACAATGACTTTCGCTGTCCCATACTAAAACGGTTACCATGCCTGTAGAAATAGAAAGTACAACAGTTAATTAGGGGAAAATTATAGTTGTTCTCCTCACTGAAGCGTACCTCATTCATTATACTCGTCTTTCTCTCGATTTTAATTGGTAAAATGGCTGTGTTCTATTTCCGAGTTATTGTGCTTATCCGAGGCGGTCCGCCGAAATTAACGTCAAGTTTCAGACTTTTATGGTAATTCCCGAAGGTAGCAGCCGCGGAAAAGCAACGGTGCCCCGAACTGAATTAACGATCCATTCAGAAATGTCATAGCCACCAGAGATTCTATTTCATAAAGAAAGAAACGAAAGAGCTCAAGAAATCATCGGCAAACTCCAACGTCACGTAATGTAGATGGACCTAGAATCAGCGGCGACGAAAGAATTACTTACTCTTGATCTGTGGTTCTGTTAGCCATATTTTGTTTCTGTTTAATAGCAACTCGAAGGTAACGACTGGCAGAATCAGCATCCCCCAAACGGAACGGAAGCTGCTATTTTGGGACCTTTACCGTAGTTACTATATTGGCGATCTTAAACACCGGATACTTCAATCTTGGACAAAACTCCTTGAAAAAATAACAGCTTTCTTAAAATATATATATACGTGGATAACAAAGGACTTAACAACTCTCTTCAGTCCAGAGGTGCTTGGGGCAAGGTTCGCCACTTTTTGGTTAACTTGGTACATGAGTTAATGTTGCTCTTCAGGCATTTTCTTAACAGTTTCTCCAAGATTATGCGTTGATCCCGGAAACAAAATTTGTCCGAATCTGTGTTGAACAACCTGAACAAGTGCTTGGTTTTATTTCAGTCATCATTGAAATTTCCTTAAGCCAGTCATCAGTTTCTTCAATTTCCAAAAGTTTATTGACTTGCTGTGTGATCCAATTGTATAACTTGCTCGCAAATGAACCAATGCAAGCTGCTGTGTTAATTAATATTTTTTAATTGTAGGAGAAATCAATAAGCAACAGTAACTCTGAAAAGCTGTAAAACATTCAACAAAGATAAAAAAAATGTATTAAAAAACAATGGTATTGCACTTAGACGTCCCAGAAAATGACAAGAAAAAGAAGATTGAAGGTAGAGAAAAACGTGGTACAGCACTAGAGTGTTTATTTTCCCACCCTTCCTAGCCCTCCCCTGTGTTTTCCCGTTTCCTTTTTATCGAGATAGCTGACTGAAGTGGAAGGATATCCTGTCATTTCCATCCACATCTAAAGAGAAGTTTTTCGTACTGAGTGGAGCTCAGTTGTGGAACAGTTTACCCTTGGAATTAGGCAAGCGACTTCCTTGAGAGATTTTAAGAATGAATTGAGTCGCCACAGTTTTGAGTAAGTTTTAAGTAGTTAAATAAGATTTTAAACACGGCCTCCAAGAAAAGCAGCCTATATTATTTTATTATTTTTTTTACTATTTTTATTTTTTTATTCTCTGGTGATTGTAATTAAGTAGATAATGAGTTAGTAGTAACAATTAATTAAGCTGATGGAACTACCGTGTATAAATAAAGTTATCCTTTCTTCCTTCCTTCCTTCCTTCCTTCCTTCCTTCCTTCCTTCCTTCCTTCCACAACATTCTTTATTGTCCCACTGCAAAGGATAATTACTTTGAGCGAGTAAGAGATGAGCTCTGAGAATAAAGATTGGGACACCGCACTAAGGCCGAAGATGAAGCCGGAACCAGAAGACAGCCGGAGCACACTGTAGGCACGTTACGGTGATAGAATATGCAGCTTGGAGCTGGGAAACATTTTACGAGATGTTTCGTTTTGTTTAATAAACGAGCAGCAGTGTTTAATGGAGTTTAAAATTACGAGCCGAAGGCGAGTGATTTTAGACCCGATAAAACACCTGGTGCGAGTTTGTTGAACGTCTTCAGAACCTCCCTTGAAATGCGTGTCCCAGTGGAGATGATAAAAATATTAGGTATAAAATTGTTATGCAAGAAAACCATGCTTACTCGTCCCAACATCCCATACATGAAGCTATATGACGATCAAAACACAACTGATGCCTGCTACTTTCAATGGAGTTTATATACGTGGTTTCAAGTATAAGAAAGACATGGAAATTAGAAAGTACAAATTGGGGGTTTAATTCTTAAATGGACCCATATCATGATTCCCCCAAATGAACAATTACGAAGCTGCATGATTCTGGTTAAGGCGTAATTATGTCTACACCACTGAGTTTTGCTATGAATATTGTGCTTACTACTGAACGCAAATGTTATTGTTCAAGATGGTGCTTTCCCAAGCTGTAGCTTCTTTTCTTGTGCTTCCTTGTCTCTTTTTTCCCGTGAGTTTTCTTCTTTTTGTGCCTGACGACAAAGAAAAGATTCATAATTAGGCATAACAGAGCCTGCGATAGTGAGTGATATGACACAGACCAAATGAGCCTAAGGTATCTTTAAAAGTACTTTGAATTATCTTCTTTATTTGATAGTACGAAACCTTGATAAGGTGACGAGACAACTGCTGAAATTAAGTTCTAACCTTTTCTTCCGATTATCGTCTGATGATTCTTCGGAAGATTCCGGAGATTCTTCGGAGCTTGAGCTGCTATCCGCTGTTGCTAGATTGAGCACCATTCCTTTACAGTCTGCTTCTTACATTCTAATAAGTAACAAAAATATCCAGTGGTCACCTGATCAGAAGTGTGAAATTTTGTGAATTTGTTTATTTTTAATCTGGCAACTCAAAGTACTTTAGTTTGAAACCAGGCAGCCCGATCGTGGTGTGTGGAATTAGAAGTTCTTATAAAGAATATACCGTTAAAAGCTAGAATTCCAACCAACTGAACAGCAGTGGAGATATTGATATTCTAGCCAAATAAAGCCTTCCTAGGAGGAGTCTTGGACAATGGAATTGGCTTTCACAAGTGCCGATGAAGTATGCATTTTTTTCCTTAACACAAAAAATTAAATTAAAACTTGTCATCAGAACAACTGGACATTTTTCGATTGAAAGTAACTGTAAATGAAACCGCTATTTTATACACAATCAAATCTATTTATTTGACATCAGATACAGCATTAATATGAACATTTTCGAATCATCTCATTGTACTACTACAGACAATTATCTATTTTCACATTAACACTGAAAATTAAAGATCAAAACGTATTTGCATGTAGTCAAAGAGTAAACATACCATATAATTTTACAGTATGCAGCTGTTTTACAATTAATCTATCGTGATACTTTGACCAGCAATTATCTATTTTCAAATAACAGTATTTTAAAACTTCAAATAAAAATGCAAAAATATCAATATACATTCAAAAACTAAGCACAGGGTATAACTTAATTACCAACGGTATTTGTACATTTTTCAAGTTATATTCGGTAACAATACTTTCGATCAAGACATTGCCATAGTGCCAAATAAAGTAAACACTTAATAATTTTTAGAGTACACAGAACAGTTTATCACTTTTTATAACCAAAAGAATTAGTTTGTGAAACCTTTGATATTCAGTTCTTTCAGCGGAAAACTGAATGGTGAATCATCCAATATCAGGCGAAAGGATATCACTAATGAATCTGCCCCGTTTTGTTTTCCAAAGAAAGTACCACGTTAGGTAAAGCAGAACAGAAATTGAACTATCTAGGTTGAATTGAGTGGAATAAAAATAAAAAAAAAAACAAACTACATGGAAAATCTGTATGATGAGAAGCCTGTTCGTTTTTAAAGCTCACCGGCTTTTTACCCTATGCAGAAATCGCTCTAGCAGAGCATAGGTGATCTACTTATTGGGGAGACTGTAAATCAAATGAGCTCTAAATCAGGTCAAAATAAATCAAATGTTGGTTTTTGAGAAGAGGGGAAAACAGGAGAACAGAAAACCTCTGAGAGCAGAGACCCAACAAACTCAGCACACTTATGGCGCGGAGTGCGGGAATCGAACACGGGACACACTGGCTGAAGGCGAGCGCTCTCACTATTGCGCCAACCCTGCTCCCTAAAATCTAAAACCTAAAACACATGTAACAAGAAGAAAAAAAGTCCGTTATTTCAATGGCACTCCCATAAAACGAAGTACAAAACATCAAATAATATAAACTAGATTAACAAGCACATAGTTTGCAACACTTTTAGTCTACTAAAAAACTGAGAAGAACTCTCATTTCAAACTGAGTACTGTACTACTGAAACTGTTTGAAGATTTGTCGCGTTTACACGATCATATGTTTAAACTGCCTGGTGTTAAGAAAACTTCATACATAATTTTCTACCTTTTCATAACTTTCTTCCTTTTAAATCCCAAAATATCTGACTATGAAGAAAATTTTCATCAAAGCTTAGCGACTGTTCTTTGCATTAGGATAAAAACAATTCCACTCAAATATTTGAGCGCGATGATTATGACAATCAGACACAACAATTTGGTTGTTACTTAGAACTGCAGTAGCAATTGGATACTGAAATTCCCCTAAGTTGTTACCACTCGATCCAAACTTGCCAACAAACTTCCCATTCAGTTCAAAGACTTGTATTCTGTTATTACCCATATCACAGACCATTATTAAACCTGTCTTAGTCACTGTCAAGAAACGGGGAGAATCGAACTCCCCATCCCCTCCCCCATGCTTACCAAACTTATACTTATACTCCCCCTCCCTAGTAAACACTTTAATGCTATGATCACCTTTATCTGAGACTATAAGGTATTCGTCACACTGAACACAGTGGATAGGATAACTAAGAGATCCAGGTCCACCTATCTTCATTAGAAAATTGCCATCAGGGGAAAAGATCTTAATCAGTTTGTTGCCAGAATCAGCAACAATAACGTTACCAATGGAATCCAGCGATAAACCCCAAGGATCAGAGAGCTGACTATCAAGGCTTCCCTTCCCTCCAAACTTAGTGAGGTGCCTACCTTCACTTGAAAAACGCTGAATTCTGTGGTTTCCATATTCTACTACAAAAATATTTCCATCTTTATCGAATGCTATTCCAAAGGGATAGTTAATTATAAATTCTCCGTTTTTGCTTCCTTGACGACCAAACGATCTCATGAAATTGCCATCATTGTTGAAGATTTGAACCCTGTCGTTCTCCTGATCAACTACTGCTATTTCGTCCATGTGATTCACTGCCACCCCCTGAGGATACTGAAACATACCATCAGCCGAGCCTTGTTTTCCAAAAGAGAAAAGGGGTTTGAGATGGAACGGTTTTACAAGAATAGTAAAAGGGCTTCCCTGAACATGTTCACCATTTACGTTAATTGATAATTTACATCTACCTTTAGCACTGGGAGAATAGCTAATGCTGTAGACACCGTCTTTGTTATCATCTATTTGTACTTTTGTCACGCATTCTCGTCCTTGCTCGTCTTTGATCTCTACTGTTATATTGTCATCATTGTTATAACACTGTCTTTTATTAGCGTTTCTTGTGATTAAATTGAATTTAGCTTCACGTCCAACAGTTCCTTCATTTAGTCCTTCGCCTTCTGTAACAGATTCGCTCGCTTTTGTTCGCCGCTGATCATCCAAGAAACCGATTTCTTGTTCGTTGAAAGTGTCTAGCATCCTCTGGTTCTCCACAAACACAAACGGAAAAAGACCTTCAGGATCACGGACGATTGGCTTGGTTTGATCGACTCCATCAAATATTGTTTGCAACGTCTTTTTTAGCTGAACGACCTCAGCGTTTGTACTTCGTAGTAACAGTCTATCAGCATTTTCCAGCGATGATTCCATGACCTTTATTTGCTCCTGGATTTCGGTCTTTTCTATTTTTAGACTATGAAGCGATCTCTTCATTTCGTTTTCCACTGCATTGATGATATTTTGCCTCTTCACATGAATTGTGTTTATCAAGGTGTTAGCAATCTTTTCGACATTCTTTATCACGTTTTCTCCAAGATGAAGTACTTTAGCGTAGTCCTCATCGAGTTGAGTGAATGCTTTTGTCTTCTCTTGTAAGAAGTCTCTTTGGTTTTCTATGAGAGCTTTCATCTCGATGTTTTGGGCTTCAGCTTCTTCTACGATTAATTTCAGTTTATGTCCGCCGTGATCCAAATTGACACAGATGTGGCAAACCGGTGTCTCACATCTCTTGCAAAAGTACTTCAGCTCTTCTTTCTGATGTCCTTGTCTCGGACAAAACACAGGTCGCTTTAACACATCTTCATAATCTTTCTCTTGAAACTCTTTCACGGCAAGAACACGGTGATCTTCATTCGGTTTCATCATATTGTGTCCAATTAAGCACCGTTCACAGTAAAAGATGCAACACTGGAAACAGTACGAAGCCTCGGAGCTTTTCTTGTCGCAGTTACCGCATGTTACTTGGGTTTGGCTGCATTCTTTAATGGCCAGCACATCAATCAGACCGTTGAGATAAAAGCTGGCTGGAAGATCCGTGAGATCGCCGCTCGCTGGCACTCTGCTAAGGGCTTGGCACTTCAGACATCTGAATGCATCTTGACCGCCACTTGCCTGATGCCAGTGTTGCAAACAATGTAGACAGAAACTGTGCAAGCAGGTAAGCTGTTTGGGATCTCTAAATAAGTCTGAACACACTGGACAAGACACTTCTTCCCGGAGATTGTAAAACAACGTTTGGATTTCCATGTTGTCTTCAGAAACAGGCGAAAAAGAATAGAGGCTTGTGAGTTTAAGGTTTTCTTAGAAACATTAACAGTATGAACCAATCACGGAGCGCTGTTTTGAAAGGTTGTTAAATGTTTCGTTTTGGTTTCTGATTCCCTGAATGGAGTCGGTTGCATTAGTTGAGGAGTGTAGAGTTTACCATGTTAAGGTTTTTTCAGTAAAGAACAAGACGATGGCAATGTTAAGAAAAAAAATAGAAATGCGAAATTTTGAAGCCTCGACGCTTAATTCAGTTGACGAAGGGTTATGGAAGATGAGCAAAGCGTTGTTCACTCACTGATCGTCGAGGCCCTTGTCACAGTATGTCTAGCGTGACAAGCCATATGTGGGCATGCCCTTCCCGCGCGTTTTGTAATCGTTTCGCTCGCTTGAGCTCGTAGCAATAAAGGTGATTTTCGAAGAAACTTATACTTGTTTCTGGACTCCATTCTTTGACAGCCCTGTTAGGGGTTTAGGGATAACAGATGACTGGCAAAGTAATTTTAAGGATAAGGGATAACTAACCTCTGCCCTCCCCCCTAACAGGGCCTCACCTTCTATCCTTAGCTTTTTTACGTATCAGTGATGTGTGATCCTACACAGAACATTTTTGTAAGAGCCTGTTGACACCTGATTGCTCAGATTACTCTTCTGTCTCGCTGCGGATTTACATAGTATCAAGGAACACATCTATGTCAATAAAAAAAACATATAAAATCAACAAAACAGGGTGACAGAGGTGAGCATTATACCTAAAACCATCAAGCTTTCAAACTGCAGCGAACGTCAAATCGATTTATGTTTATATTGCGTACGTTTTGCTTTTTTTATAGACTGGAATATGGTCTTATTCAGTAATAAAACAGCTCTCATACACCGGCAATTTTCAGTTAAAGAAGCCGTTACTCAACTATATCAGTGTGACCTTCTGTCATAAAGAAAGAGCACGAAAAGAAAAGTATGAACTCACCCGACAAAACAAAACAAAAATTGGCAAACACTGTTCAAATTTTCACTTTGTTTTTTCAGGGACAAGCGAGCAAAGAACTTTTGGATATCCATATTTTCCCCACAGCACCTTCGATCACATCATGGTGAGTCTGCGACTGTATGAAAATGGTTTTCTGGTTATCAGAAGTGCACATGTGAGAACCCATGGATGGTGTCGTTTGAAATGGTTGTTGATAGTTTTGTTTCGTTTTCTGATTCTTAGGAATGTAGTCTTGGCCATGGGTAGCCCACTGTGCCGTACAAAAACAGATGATCGACCGCATAAGTGAAAAGGAGATCTAAAATATGCAATCGAAATAGAAAGAGATGTAAAAGAAGCTCACCTTTTTGTTTAAGTCATTCCGCAAAGCTGTCAATTTAGAGCGATCACATATGAGTAACCACGAGACCACTGATGTGCAGTGAGAACGTAGTCACACCGGATCAACGAGGTCGTCGGTATTGCGAATTACAACTCGCAGTTTGAATTGCCATGATCGTTCGAGTCGTACGGTCATTTTACTAGCTAAAAGCCAACTGAAGACTATGCACACTGTTTATGAATCTATGATTATAGTGAGTGATAGGAGTGGAGAATAGGATCAAGAGGGTAATGACCGCTTAGAATTATAAAAACGTTGTTTCGCTGACAAACTGAAATACTTCCACTCCACATTTACTTAGCTCAGTTTAACACAATGGTTACAGGCACAGTGGGAGAAATAGAATTCGGTTGAGGTAGGGAATCATGCGATCAACAGGAGCAGGCGAACACTTCCTACCAAACAAGTAAATTAATGCAGTCTCAATATTCTTAGACTCTAGGCTCAGTTGGGGATATAAGATATCGGAAAATGGTTGACATTGGCTTTGGACAGCTAAGTAAAGACAGAAAAAAGCAAGATTTGTTTTTCTTCCGGTACGTGGATTCAACCTATTTTTAACAACAGACCGCGATAACTGAGTTTCAGAGACGGCAATATTAACCAAACCGGTAAACAATGCGTATTAGGTATCAATTAGTTCATTCCTAAATTATTCCCATAGGGCGTACTATAGGTGGGACTACACTGGGACCCATCCTCGAGCTCAGTGGTGGGGTAAGCCTTATTATTATTATTATTATTATTTTTTTGTTTTTTTTGTTTTTAGATAATTAGAAGTTTCCGAGATATTTAGAAAGTT
The DNA here is from genome assembly GCA_948470475.1 of Galaxea fascicularis. Classification (NCBI taxonomy): domain Eukaryota; kingdom Metazoa; phylum Cnidaria; class Anthozoa; order Scleractinia; family Euphylliidae; genus Galaxea; species Galaxea fascicularis. Next base: position 31,030,865 of record OX419337.1, on the reverse strand, counting down.
TTAGAAATTTTTGAGATATTTTGAAAATTTTGGGATAATTAGAAAAAGTTATAGCGTTTTTGGCTGTTTTCTGGCTTTGGTCAGTCATAGTCACAATCATGGTCATAGTCAGTCAGACACATGATATACATACCAACTGTTTAACCAATTATTTATTTATTTATTTATTTTATTTATTTATTTAATGATTTGTACAAGTAGTACTAGTACCGGTGCATAAACAATAGGACATAAGTCCCCTACTAGGTTTGAGCACCAACCCAACCCTCACCTGAAATTTTAACTTAATAATATAAATAAACTAACAAGTGCACGCAGTAAGGGTATTTACCCGGCGACATTTAGGACAGATTATTTTAAAGGTACGAAAGTTGTCGCCATCAAAAACGTTGAAAAGTCTCTTAAAATAAAACGATTTAAGTTTACGCTTAAAAGAGTCAATAGACTCAGCCTCCCTAACATCATTAGGTATATTGTTCCACAAATTTACTATCCTATTAAAATAGTAGTCCCGAAAAGTTTATGTACGATTATTATTATTAATCTTTAAGTTCAGCCCTGAGCACGCTTGACGTGTTTGACTCGTAACAAAGGAAAAATAGTAATTAAATGAACGAGTTAGATTAACATGACCATGAAGATATTTAAAAACGAAAACTAAGTCGAGATACTCAAGCCAGTAATTAAGCGGCAACGACTTCAGTTTGATTAAACGATCCTTATAAGATAAGTTACTACTATCATTTTTAGTATGAAGCGTGTAGCTCTTCTTTGCACTTTTTCAACTAAGAATAAATTACTAATAACAGACTGAGGTGCCCATAACTGCGAGCAATAGCAAAAGTGCGAACGCACTAATGAACAGTAAAGACGCAACAGCGCAACACTGCCAACAATTCCTGCGCAGCTCCTTCTAATTAATAAAACCCAGTAACCTATTTGCTATTTGCTTTAATTAGCGAGAAAACATTAAACTTTTCATCCATGTTGTTTAGAAAGTTGCTTTATTTCCATAATACTAGTGTACACAATCTCTGAAATACTTTTCAGCTCCAGCTGGAGAAAATTTTGGCCCAAGGGATTCAAAATCGGCTTATTTTTAAAACTTTCGAAAATAATTCGAGATATTTAGCTAGAAAATGTTTTGGGATATTAAGACTGCAAAAATGGTAGACCGTAGGAAGATCAAAACGAATGCATTTTACGCTTATACCCTTTTACCACCATTCTCGTTTGGCATTTATCACTATTTAGGATTGGAAAGCAATGACAGGAGTTCAAGTGTTTTCCTCCTAAAGCCATATGCCAAAAAAGTAACGTAATCACGGAATGTTACATGACCAAATAGCATGCCAACTGTTTTTGCGTTACATAAGAGACGAAAATATATGCTTCACTTTACCACACTATTGTCCGCTAAAATTATTTGTCTAGTAATTTTCTTGCACAGCGGCCTTTATTGTCGGTTAAAATCAAATGCAAAGCACTTATGATTAGCGCGATACTATTGTCAATAATTTCACTTCGCATCGACTATGGTGTGCTTTCTACTCGCAGTGTTGACTCTTAAAATGTCTCACACCTGTCATTTCTTAAACGCTTTAGGTTGGCGTCTATGTTTGAGCTATAAACGATTTCGTTGTTCACATTTTTTTTTAGAATTTCGGGAAAGATATTTCGGCGATTTTACGTGATATTTGTGTTAAGGCCTAGGGTGGGGAATCCAGTTTACATCCTTATTCAGGAATAGTTTTAGTTTTCAATTATTTTCTTCATATAAACTAAGGATCCAGTGGATGTTTTAGTTGTTCTCATCTCAATTCATCAGTCATTTTGACGTGCATCACAGCCTGCACCCGACACTAACGAGACAGTTAAACCAGTGTTTTACATCATACACTACCGGATATATTCAGAACTATAATCATGTTCATAACTGCAAATGGAAGGTTATTTGTTTGACGAATTATTGACTGGTTGTGCAGAACTAGTGTAACTAGTCATTGTTTTAAGGTCGCGGTCTACTATATATTACTTTAAAGTGCTACTACGATCAAATTCGGGGATTTGTTTTTTATTACATATTTCGAAAATATATGTAAAAGTGACTTACTGTGCCAAGTTTGGAGTCCAACTATGATCTGGAAGTGTGTTTATTTGCACAGCAATTTTCGTAAATGTGTTGCCGCCATTACTCGATTCAAAAAATGGCCGGGAGTAGTATGTGAAGGAGTTGGGGCGAGATGTGACGTAGAAACATCAACGCGGCAAAACAAAGCAAACAAACGTGGCTAATTTCGCATGCAGGGTGAGATATTTTTGGAAGCTTTTTGAGGTTCTTTTTTGACGAAAGTATGCTTGGTCGCCGTTGTGTTGTTCAAGACTGTGGAAACGTAAAGAACGATGAGTTGGGAATTTCGATTCATAATTCTCCTGCTTCGGGCAGCGTTAGGTTAAAGTGGAAAAGTTTCGTGTCCATGCACCGAAGAATTTCAAAAGTCAAGCGATCCTGAAATGATTTTTAAATCTCAAGTCCAGCGCTTGCTTTATGCTGGGCTTATCGGACGAACCGTATTTTCGTGACACTTCGACTGCCGGCCAAGATGTTAAAAACACTAAATGACTGGCAGTCCGATAAAAATTACAAGATCGAAGAATTTCAGTCAATTTAAACTGTCAAAGATCAGCCATCTGTGCAACCGGTTTTGTAGGATTTATCCATCATTTCTACAATTTTTATCGGACTACCGGTCATTTAATGTTTTTGAAGCCTTGGCCGGCAGTCGACCTGAAAAACGAAATACGGTTCGTCAGATTTATAAGCCCAGCAAAAAGCAATCGCTGGACTTGAGATTTAAAAATCATTTCAGGATCGCTTGACTTTTCCTAATCGTCATACGATGGTTTGGTTTAGCCAGGATTCTTTGATTCGACAATTTTTAGAAAAACCTCGGACTGCTGGCCATTTAGTGTTTTTAACACCTTGGCCGGTTACCGGCCATATAGCCACAGCGTAATTAATTTCCTCATTTACCTGTGACTTATTTTTTTTCTGGAATAAAAAAATGAAATGGAATACGAATAATATAATTAATCGGAATAAAGATTCTAAAAGCCATTGAAAAAAACTCGTCGATAACAAACTAGGACTCAGTTTGCATGGTAATACAGGCGATCGGCGGCGTCAACAAAAACTAATAAGTGCAAACACAGGCTTTCATGTTTACTTTGTAATAAAACACGACCAAACAAAAGTATAAAAAACAGCAGATTATTGTTCAGAAACTTAAACAAAAACCGTTCAACGGTCACACTATGTATTAACATCCACTTCACGGTCAAATCTTGTCTGATAGCGGAGTTCCTCTTCAAGTTCTTCAGCCATCCTTGCATCTTGCTCGGCTGCTTCCTCCTCTGTTGGCAGCGGTTCTAAATCTTCTTCGTAAGGAACGAAGTTAGACAAATCTGCTTCCATGTTAAAACCTTCTTCTGTGTCGCTTCCAGAAGAACTGGAGGAAGACGATGCGGATTGAGACGACATTATATTGACGGATCGATCTAAACTCACAAACTCTTCCCAAATGCAAATCTTTTGGTTGATGTTTCTACGTCACAGTGCATAACTCACGTGGTCAAACGCAACACCGCTTTGCGGAAATCTCGCAGGCTATTATTTGCGAACTGTGTAATGGCGGACGGTATTTACGCACTTTTTGGAAGGAAATTTCCAGCCAGCGGACGCAAGTAAGGTTCAAATTTTTCGCTAATTGTATAATTTTGAACCTATAGAAAAGATTTATGTGAAAAAAACTCGGAAACAAAGACAAAAATTTTCGTCGTAGTAGCACTTTAAAGACGGTCTTCAATTTAAGAGTTAATTCATCGTTTTCAAAGCCTGTCTCTAGTACGGGGATGGATGACACCTGTTTCCAGCACTTTTCAGAGCATGACGGGGCACAAGTGAAGTGAGGGAACCATGAAGTCTTACTTCACGGACCCCTAGCCTAACCCTCTTTCGTAACACACATCAAGTCATCTCCTGTTTGGTTCTCCAAAAAAAAACTTCATGAACATAAAAGAAAACGGATCGGACTGAACTATTATTTCTGTTTTCATTATTTTTAGCCAAACTTTAAACCGGGGCACCACAGTTATTTCATTTACAGAAGTTTGGCTAATCATATGACTCGCCCAGTCCCGCTAGCTAGCGCTCCACATAATATTGACAGAAGTGGAACTGAACTACTGTATTGTAATTAAGGAGTGTACGTAAGGGGGAATAGAAGAAGGTGGACAGTGAAAACAGTGCAGTCTGGGATGCCACAAATTCAGACTGAAAAAGGTTATTGATACCTTGTGATGGCCTACCTCTAACTTGTTCAGTCAAGTTTCATCACTTTACTAGTAATTAATTCAACTGACGGCATAAGATTCAGTTGAAACTTTGGTAAGACTTCATGTAAGACAACAAGCAAAGTAACAACCCTCCTGTAGGCTACAGATTTTTAATTAATCATTCCATGGACTTCCATGCACATGGAGAGTAGCGCGGCTCCAACACTGACTGCCCTGCTGGATGGTGTGATTTAGGCACAACCGTTTTTAACAGCTACGCGAAAGTAATGGCTGCCAGAAATCCTCAGCCCCCAAAATTAACGGAAGCTGCTATTTTCGGAACTCTATCGTAGTTATTGAAGATCTGAAATATCGGCTACTTCATTGAAAAAACACTGTCCTAGACGTGGATAAAAGAAAGTACTTACAACGTCTTTTCAGTCCAGAGGTGGGAGGGGCAAAGTTTACGACAGGTTGGTTTGTGAGCGGTTAATGTTGCTCTACAAGAATTTTCTTGACAGTTTTGTCCGAGATTATACGTTGATCCCGAAAACAAAATTACAAGGAATCTGTGTTGAACAAGCTCACCAAGTGTTTGATTTTAATTCAACGATCATTAAAATTTCTTTAAGCCAGTCGCCAGACCCCTCAATTTGGAAACTGAGTTTGTTGACTCGTTGTGTGATCTAACTGAAAATAACTTCCTCGCAAATGGACGAATGCAAGCTTCTGTGTCAATTATTTTGTAATTGCAGGAGAAATCAATAAGTAACAGTAACTTTGAAAAGCTGTAAATCATTCAACAATTTATGATTGTTCTTTTTTTCTTACTTGTTTAGCTTAGTTGTCCCTTAAAGTGCGTCGTTTTGTCATAACGTTTTCTTTGGATTCCAATATTAAAGGCAGGAGAACACACAGTTCATGGCTGGGGAGAGCTAGAAAGGGTGGCAAAATCGAGTCAATTGCTTTTTTCAGAGGAGTCTTGGAGAGTTGAATTGACATTCACTAATCCCTACACAGGATGTTTTTTATTTCATCTATAATCCTAATTCTAACATCAAAACAAGAACTTATATTTGTCATCTCCACAACAAAACATTTTTCGATTAAAAGTAACTGCTGATGACACAACTATTCCATACACCAATCTATTTATTTGTTGCACACAATCAACCTGAGAGTTATAGATTTGATATGCACATTTTGGGATACACTGAAAAGGTTAAAATGAATAACCATGTACTCCAAGAGTAACAAAACAATAACTAATCTATTATTAATAATATTTTGACAGTCAATGATCTGTTTTCCAGTAACATAACAATTTAAAGCTGAAAATGCAAATGCGTGAACCTGGTTAAAAAGTAAACACTTTATAACATAACGCACTCAAGTTGTACTAGTTGTAAAGTTGTAAAGTTGTATATCATGGTAACAAAGTCAAATGCCTGATAATCTTTAGACAGTACACCCTAAATTAATCACATTTAAATAATCAAACTGAACCCTGAGGTTTCAGCTGTATCAAAGAAAAACCACCCAAAACATGTAATGAGAAACCAAAAATTGAACTATCTAAACTAAATATTAATGTGACGATAACATACTAAGGTCGTTCTTACACATTGTTTATTGATGAATTCACCAAAGAAAGTTGTTAACATGCCACAGGCCATTTTGGTTGCTGTGCACGGGGGAATAAAAAATAATCATTAATAGCCCTAATAATCATTAATCATTAATAGCCCATTTCAAGGGCCAAGAATGACTATTTCAAAACCTACAAATCTAACAGAGAATGAAATTTACATCAATGCTCGGGGACCGTTCTTTGCATTGGGATAAAAACAATTTCACTCCATTATTTGAACGCGATGATTTTCCCATTCAGACACAACAATTTGGTTATTACTTAGGACTGCAGCAGCAAATGGTTGCCAAAATTCTCCCAAGTTCTTTCCCTTTGTCCCAAACTTACCAACAAACTTCCCATTCAGTTCAAAGACTTGTATTCTGTGATTACCCCGATCACAGACCATTATCAGACCTGTCTTAGTCACTGTCAAGAAACGAGGAGAATTGAACTCCCCATCCCCTCCCCCCCACTTACCAAACTTATACTTATACTCCCCCTCCCTAGTAAACACTTTGATGCTATGATCACCTGAGTCTGACACTATGAGATATTCGTCACACTGAACACAGTGGGCAGGATAACTAAAAAAACCAAGTGCACTTAACTTAATTAGAAAATTGCCATCAGGGGAAAAGATCTTAATCAGTTTGTTACCAGAATCAGCAACAATAACGTTACCATTGGAATTCAATGATAAACCGGAAGGATAAGAGAGCTGACTATCAAGTCTTCCCTTCCCTCCAAACAGTCTCATGTACCTACCCTCCTGAGAAAAACGTTGAATTCTATGGTTGCCATGGTCTACTACAAACATATTTCCATCTTTATCGAATGCTATTCCAGTGGGATAGTTAAATTCTCCGTTTTTGCTACCTTGACGACCAAACGATCTCATGAAATTGCCATTATTGTTGAAGATTTGAATCCTGTGATTGGATGTTACTGCTATTTCATCCCTGTGATTGACTGCCACCCCCCGAGGATACTGAAACATTCCATCACCCGAGCCTTGTTTTCCAAATGAGCAAAGGGGTTTGGGATGGAATGGTTTTACAAGAACAGTAAAAGGGCTTCCCTGAACATGTTCACCATTTACCTTAATTGATAATTTACATCTACCTTGAACACTGGGAGAATAGCTAATGCTGTAGACACCGTCTTTGTTATCATCTATTTGTACTTTTGTCACGCATTCTCGTCCTTGCTCGTCTCCGATTTCTACTGTTACATTGTCAGCATCGTTATAACATTGTCTTTTATTAGCGTTTCTTGTGATTAAATTGAATTTAGCTTCACGTCCAACAGTTCCTTCATTTAGTCCTTCGCCGTCTGCGACAGATTCGTTGGCGTTTGTTCGGAGACGTGGATCATCCAAGAAACCAATTTCTTGTTCGTTGACAGTTTCCACCATCCGCTGATTCTCCATGAATACTAACGGAAGAAGACCTTCAGGGTCACGGGCGATTGGCTTGGTTTGATCGACTCCATCAAAAATTGTTTTCAATGTCTTTTTCAACTGAACGACCTCCGCGTTTGTACTTCGTTCTAATAGTTTATCAGCACTTTCCAGCGAAGTTTTCATCACCATTATTTGCTGCTGAATTTCGTTCTTTTCTGTTGTTAGACTTTCAAGCGATTTCTTAATTTCGATTTCCACCTTGGTGATGATATTTTGCTTCTTCGCTTGAATTGTTTTTATCAAGGAGCTTGCAATCTTTTTGACATCTCTTATCACGTTTTCTCCGTGTTGAAGCACTTTAGCGTAGTCTTCATCTAGTTGAGAAACTGCGCTGATCTTTTCTCGTAAGAAGTCTCTTTGGTTTTGTATGAGAGCTTTAATCTCGATCTTTTGGGCCGCAGCTTCTTCTTCTATTAATTTCAGTTTATGTCCACCGTGATCCAAATTGACACAGATGTGGCAAGCTGCCGTCTCACATCTCTTGCAAACGTACGTTAGCTCTGCTTTCTGGTGTCCTTGTCTCGAACAAAACACAGGTCGCTTTAACACATCTTCATAATCTTTCTCTTGAAACTCCTTCACTGCAAGAACACGGTGATCTTGATTGGGTTTCATCATATTGTGTCCAATTAAGCACTGTTCACAGTAAAATATGCAGCACTGAAAACAGTACGAAGCCTCGGAGCTTTTCTTGTCGCAGTTACCGCAAGTTACTTGGGTTTTGCTGCATTCTTTAATGGCCAGCACATCAATCAGACCGTTGAGATAAAAGCTGGCTGGAAGATCCGTGAGATCGCCGCTCGCTGGCACTCTGCTAAGGGCTTGGCACTTCGGACATCTGAATGCATCTTGACCGCCACTCGCCTGATGCCAGTGTTGCAAACAATGTAGACAGAAACTGTGCAAGCAGGGAAGCTGTCTGGGATCCTTAAATAGGTCTGAACACACTGGACAAGATACTTCTTCGCGTAGATTGTAAAACAACGTTTGCATCTCCATGTTGATTTAGAGAAAGACCTTCGCAACGCACCACAGAATACAATGGAGTCTTGTTATTTGCAATTTAAAGGTTTTCTTAGAATCCTAAACTATGAACCAATCACAGAGCATTGTTCTGAGAGGTTGTTGACTGTCTCGTTTTGGTTTCTGATTCTTAGGAATGTGATTGCTCAGGTACGTCAGTGGAACACAGGTGACAATTTAGTTATAGAGTCAGTTTCATTAGTTGAACAGTGTAAACTTTAATGTGTTACGGCCTGTTTTTTTAACAAAAAGACGATTGGGAATATTAAGAAAGCAATATAAAGTTAGACACTTTAGGGCATAAATTTGAAGACGGGTCAATAGGTTAACCCTCCGCGCCACAGAATGGAGTCTTGTGATTTTCAATCCTTATCTTTTATTTGGAATCAGTGGTGTGTGAACCACCCACAGAATATTGTTGTAAGCGGTTGTTGACATCTGATTAGAAGGAATACGCCCCTAAACGCGCTGCGGTTTTGCATGGTCATCGGATAGGGAACACAGGAGTATGTGAATCAAAACAGATGACACAGTAAATTATATTGTTTATGATTCGGAAAATCATTTAAGTTTCTTAATACTCTAGTACCAAGTAATCAAGTTCATTTTTTGTAGCGCACTGTTTCTAGGCTTGATCGATAAAAGACTGCAAAAACAACTATCGATCATGTTGTCAAATTTGTTGACCATAGAGACAGAATTTAATTAACATTGAAACAAACAAAGCAGCTTTGCGTTACCGTTGCTATGGTAAGAGCTGGTGCATGGAAACTGATGAGAAAATTAGCTTTGGTCATATGTCGAAAAGTTGTTGTAGTCTCAAGGAAATCGAAGCTTGTCTTTTACAAAAAGTTTTGATTTCTAAAGGGACACCCCGCAGAAAAAAAAAATGCGGCGAGCCTCCTTAAGTAGGGTGGAGGTGGATGGACCGTGAAAATGCTTAATACGGAAAGTCGTGGAACACAGGGAAAAAGTCCACTAGTACTGATCTTTACTGATGCCAGTTTATTGTGTAAACTGTCACTTAATTAACTGGTAAGTAATTCAAATGACTTCAACCAGTTGACACACTCATGTAAGAAAAGGTAACAGCCCCCTTATACGCTAGAAATACTTATTACTCATCCCTTGAAATAAAAATTATATAAATAGCTGTAGCTTTCAAATACTAAACCGCATACTTGTGACGGTAGATGCTGCAGTCGCTGCAAAACTAAAATGCAAAAATGTAGTTGTGATAAACCAAGTAAATTGAAATCACTTTGATGTTAATTGCCAATTGAGTAAATGACCATTTCTTTATCATCATCATCATCATCATCATCATCATTATTATTAGTTTTCATTATCTCCATGACAACATTAAACTTCTGGATGTCACAAAAATATGCTATCCTTTGTTTGAACACTGAATACAATAAGCTTCTTGACGTTGAGACCAACAGTCAGCAAGACTCCACTCAAACTTCTTTTATTTAACTTTGCAAGCTTCAGCAAAACTCATTTGTGATCAGCAACTACTAGATCAACGACTTACTATACACTCCACGTTGTGTTCATGATGACTGGAAATAACAGCTCATCACTGTCAAACTGACACTTCAAATCCAAATTTAATCTGATAAAATGGCTGCGCAGTTCTTACTGCGCAGAAGGTCTGCTTATGTTTATGGTGTGCCGATTATTGACGTACATTCCTTCGATCAGATAAACAGTTGAAACATTGTTTTTCATTAAATTCTTCTAATTTCACGGAAATTGCCGGTTAATGTAATACAAGGTGCACAATATAAAATTAGAACTTAAAAAATTATATCAAGAAAAGTTAATGCCGTAATTACATATAAAGCACTATCATGAACTCTTAGTCTTTCAAGACGATTTTAGGACCAAGTCCCTTTATTTTCAGCATTAGTGTTGGCAATACGTTTTGGTATTAACAATAAGTCAAAGAAAAGTACTTTCAGTTGAATGCGCTCTGATTTATTCTCTTACGGCAGTCTAGAAGATCTGCAATACAATAACAAGAAGCTAAATTGGCATGATGATCAGTCATTTCATTTCATTTTTTATTTACTCCACATTAGGCCATCCTTTTTTTCCCCGTTTAGCGTCGTCGACCGACCCAGTGATTTTCGCGTTTAAAAAACAAAAAAAAAAGTTACGCAGAAGGCAATGACACATTATTTCAAACAATTGTCACTTTAATCTGAAACATAAGCAGTTTTTTGCCTTACGGATTTTGAGTTTTTACTTCATACTTCAACTACAGTTTTGCTAGTTCATCCTTTTTTCCCTGTTCTCGTTTGATTTTAACAACGACATCGATTTTTCCTTCCTCCATAGTCCATTTCGCAGTTACCGCCATGTTTTCTGCCCGCATTGTATAATGGCACCGTTTGGGGGCAGTGCCTTCGCGCGAACAAAAGCGTAGTTTACTATGGGGGGCGGAGATCGCTGTGCTGTTTACAACTGCGACAATGACAGACGATTTAAAGACAGGTGAGTGAGAGACTATAAATACGATGTTACTTCAGTTGTTTTGAATGCTTAAAGATGTAAAATATTGGTGTTTTTTTTTTCGAGGAAAAATATGACAGAAGATAAATTTGAATGAAAATTTCCGCGTTGGATTTACTGACTTTTTGTTCTTTTAATGATCATAGCCTGGTTGCAAAAGACCATGTGGAGGAACTTAAAAGAACAACAGCGTAGTTTACTATGGGGGGCGGAGATCGCTGTGCTGTTTACAACTGCGACAATGACAGACGATTTAAAGACAGGTGAGTGAGAGACTATAAATACGATGTTACTTCAGTTGTTTTGAATGCTTAAAGATGTAAAATTTTTTTTTTTCGAGGAAAAATATGACAGAAGATAAATTTGAATGAAAATTTCCGCGTTGGATTTACTGACTTTTTGTTCTTTTAATGATCATAGCCTGGTTGCAAAAGACCATGTGGAGGAACTTTAATGGCACTTTTGTCCTCCAAAATAGAGAAGATTGTGGCTTAAACTGATAAATCGTAAGGATCTTACAAAAACTGACAACACGAGGGTTTGTAGCAACCATTTTGTCCTTGGCAGACCTTATGGCCAACATCCTCATCCTACTTTATACATGAGAGGGTATACTAGCAGGGAAAATAGTAGTGAAAACATGGACATTCAGCATATAATAAACAGCTGGTCTATCAATAAGGAGAACGATGATGATTACATTCAAACAAGACGGAAAAAACCTGTGGCAGACACACCAAATAAAAGAAATAACTGTTCAATTCGCAGAGATGAAATGCCATTAACTGAAACACAACTAGCACATGACGACCTTGATGAGACTGCTGTTTCAAGCAATACACTTGAGTCTAATCAGTTTTCCCTAGTTTGACAAATGTCCTGAGCATACTCATCGAGTGGTTTCTTGGGTTGCAGTCCAAGAGAAGCGGCCAAATAACAAGTGTGGACGAGCACAGCTTTTGCTTGGTCACACACGGGAACATCTCTCGCAAGAAAACCTCTTAGGTCTGAAACTTTCCAGTTTTCAAACCCGCGCTCAGCATCATCCGCCATTTTGGATCTCGACTGCCCCCAAACAAGCCCATAGTGCAATGCGTTCACCCCAAAATACAATGCGCTCGTTCTATCCGCGAAATGGGCTATTGCCGCCATATTGACTTTGTAACCACACCTTGTTGTTTCCAGGCTCCACGGAAATGATGCTGAGGTACCGGGCCTCCTAGTTCTAGACTCCTTTTCCAATTTTATTTTTAATTTCTTTTTTTTCCTTTTCTGACCGAATAGTGTTGAAAAAATACCAGCAATCGGAGTTTGCGTTTTGTATTACAAAAATGTGATAACCTTAATGCACGATGTTAATATTTAAATTTATTTCAAAATACTTCAAACGTTTATTCCTGTTATACACGATCCTCCTCGTTAGGGATTTTTTATATATTAAAAAATGCAATCCAGAAATTAAAAGAAAGTTTTTTTTCTCCAGTTGGCGCAAAACGGTGGAACGAAATACCAAATGGCTCAAGAAAATTGCTGAAACAAATGTTCAAGAAGAAGACTCGTAGTATCCTCTTAGACATCCCAAGTCATGAAGACTCTTATTTTGATATTGAGATTAAGAGCTCATGAACAACAACAAGTAGCTCTATTTGCGTGACCATAACTTCATACAGTATTCGGTAAAAGTACGTATCCTAACAAGAACAATATAATTATGTAATAAGAAGGAAAAAAAAGATACATCAGTCTGATTTAGATAATATATCATTACGCGAATCTAGGCAAAATAGAATGAACTTCGTCAATTCAGTATTAACAAAATAATCAGGAGAATTCATTAATTCCTTGGTAGCTTCTATAGGGGATAATTGGATGATATTCGGTAGGTGATTTTTCATTTTGCTATAAAATGTGTTCCTAAGAATTGAGTATTTAGGACAGCTAAAGAGAAAGTGTAGTTCATCTTAAACAACAATCGATCCACAAGAAGGGCAGAGTCTATCGAACCTTGAGATTTGATCGTATCTATTAGTTTCAATCATTAGTTTGTGATTAACTATTTGTAGTGTCACTAATACTTTCCTACCATTTAGTGTTCTTGTAAAGCCTAAATACTAGGAAGGCATATATTCGTTCTTAATTAAAAGTGTTATAAAATTCTAGTTTCTTGGAGTAATGAATAGTGTGTTGCCATAACACTTTATATCTATCTTTTTGTCTAAATACACTTATATATTTAAAATACACGTCTTTTCTTTATTTTTTAAATGCCGCCTAGTAGTATTTAAATGCCCGTGTGGGGGGGGGGGGGGGGGGAATCTCTATTCCTCATAAGCTTTGCTTCTCGGATATTTCCCCGCCACAGTCACTCCTTCCAAGTTATATGTTCACTTTAAATTTAATATTAATTAGCTATTTATTATCTCTTCTATTATATCTGTAATTAATTCTGTGGCAAGAAGATAATAAATAATAAATAAATTTGCGTAGAAACTACTTTTACCAGAAGAGTAAAGTGGCAAAACTTAGTAAATGGAAATGGAAATGGAAATGTGAATGAGTGAAGATCTGCCAACATTATAAAGATCTGTTTACGAAGGAGTCTTTGCTCTTACTTTGGAGATATAAAATGTAATTTATTATCTTCTGATTTATAGCTATGTTGAGAGGAAATCTTCCAAGTTCAGTTCTACACGCCACATTTCAGATGCCTTATTGCTTACTTCTAAGTATCGTTTGCAGAACTGCAGATGGGTTTTTCTATCTGTGAATTGTCCCAAGATTTGAAATCACGGTGTTTTGAATGAAGAGATACTTATCATAAGATCTATTAGTATGTCTGTCCTCTTGTTTCTTTTCCGTTCTTTTCTATTTTATTTTTGTTTTCTATTGATTTTTGTAAAATGACAAATTATTTTTTTTATTTTGTTTAGTAGTAGTGTTTTCTTAAGGCGAATAATTTTATAAGTGTAATAATAGTATATAAAGACTGGCCCGCCTCAATTAGCTTGAAGCTATCTGCGGTCCAGTCAATCTCTAACTTATCTTTGATCTTGCATAAAATAAAATACTACTGCTACTGCTTCAGTTCTTTCCCTCTCTCTTTACCCAGAGTGGCTCCAACATGCAATCAAGCCCCTTTTTTTCGTCAGACGACTTTCGTAAAAAAGCCTATCAGGAATTGTTTAGAGTGTTCAGGATAAAACACCAGTATGATGTTCTTATTAGCTTTCGAGGTATCGCTTAGGATTGCAAGTGAAATAAAACAAACTAAAATGAGAGGGAATTGTCTTCCACTTCATTACTTTTACTTCATTTTTTTACTCTGTAAAACATAAAGTTCTTGTTGCGGGGAACATCATCTTACTTTCTGAGGGATTTCATAGTCGACCATCACGCTGACATACCAGTAAACTAAACAAAAACAAAAAGTGCTGTAAACCCCAAACATGATAAAATGTGGGTAATTTTTTTATGAGCTGCAAATATTTGCTATGACTGGCAGAGCCTCTTGATGCGACATTAGCAAACTAGACCGTCACAATTGTACCATGACTCATTTTATTAGGAGTCTTTGATTCTCAGATAACCTACGATCAGCAGGTGTTCTGTCTTGGGGGAGCGCCAACTGAGTCGCAGGAAGGAAAAAAAATTGGCCTGATTGCAGGTTAGAGCCGCTCTGATAGAAAGAAGGAACGAAATGAAACGCTAGCTCTTATGACGGATCTCTTCATAACCAGTGCATGCTCAAATACCCGGATTAGAAACTCATTTGATGCCGTGCACATTCCGTGTTCGGAAGCGATAAACCACTACTACTTAGCTAACGAATGCAAGCTTCGTGATAAAATAAAGCCCGTATCTCTTTCTCTGTTTATCGCTCTAAGCTTTTGTATAAACTCGATCTTTCAGTCTCCCTCTTTTTACTTGATGACACCTTCATATTTTTCAGGCCGACAATAGATAGAGCCGCTCTCTTTCTCCCAGCAGATAACTCTACGGTACTTGTAGCGTAAAACAGATCTACTTTCTTCTTAACTTTTAGCATTGAAATTACTGAACTTAAGTTGATGATTTCTGTTGATTTTCGTTAACACCTTGGTAACCGATCTCAAGAGAACGGTGAATTCAAGACACGTTTCTTCATGGAGGGCAGTCCGCATTATGTCCGTGTCCCGTAGCCAAAACATGATAATTTGTTCCGACTTAAGGTTGACACAAAACATTACAAAAGGTGTTCTTGTTGTACTATTGCATAAGAGTTTCTTTCTCAACGAGGGCAGAATTTCTGCACTAAAACGTATGAGTGCACCTTCCTGTGACGCGTGCTAACACAACTTACGGATGAATATCAAAGTTTACGTATACAACGATTTTCATTGGACCTTGAAATTATGAACGGCAGTGACAAACGTATGGTAAAAAAAAGCAATTTGGTTGGTTTTTAAAGCGGCTTTTAATTCGGTTAGTTTGGGGAATCTCGCCACGCAATTTTAGGCTGAAAACCGTGATTCCTCTGATTCCTTATAGATAACTTTCTCAGTTCGATTCGATATTTGGGTACCTCGCTCTGGCAGTAAACTGTTCTGATCTTCTTTTCAACAAATGGCGGATGCATGAATCAATCAGCGACCACACGCGGTACGCAGTTTTCAAGGTCAAAGGAAAATCAGTTGCACGCTCATTTGCACGCAAAACATCCGGTGACTTCTGCCACTGTCTGCGGCCGTTGAGCTTGGGGCTGTAATCATAATTCTGATTAAAACCAAGCTGAGGCGATAAAAATAACCTTTTGATTTACTATGCGTCGTGTTAAAAAATATTCCAAACATAAAGAGTAAAAAAAAAAAAGGATAAAAAAGGGAAGGTATTTATGAAGCCGCCAAATTGCATAACTACCTCCCCCAATCAAGGATGTTACAACAGGCCTTATATAATCAATCTGTTTAGGCTACGATGTCAGCTTCAACAGTGTTCCTGTTCACCCCTGTTGATAGCTTGAATCACGCGAAGGAGACTATTATTATACTCTTCGAGAATATTTTGGCGCTTAGCTGAAAGACTTCAACGGAGAAAATCGAGCTTCTACGGGAAACTGAAAATGCATTCGTACAGAACGCACTTTGACGGATCCTTTTTGGCCAGACTATAATTTATTAGCCATTAGCTATAGCCATGCAGCTTTAGGCGTTGAAAACGAAATTAAATTGGTCTTCTTTGTTTCGGTTTTGAGAAAACCTCAAAAAGTCCGGAGAAAGTGAGCAACATGAGATGAGGTGTCGAAGATATATATCGTACTGTTTGCTTGCTCTTATTATCATGATGGCCGGAGTGGATACTTATGTACCCGGCTTATGTAATACCCAGCTGGGAACAGTTCATCCCTTCGTCGTCTTTGTCTACTGTCAATCGCGCGTGAATAACCGACAGGATTGAAACAAAATCGTTATTTCTCTCGCACCTGGAAAAGAAGACATTTTTTATTCGCAAGTTATTTACGAAGAGAATTTTTGCTAGGGTCCTTGCCGAGTGTTTTTCTGTTTTGCAAAACTCGAGGAATCGGCTTTGTTGTTTTGTTTTTTTAGTCTATACGAACAAACGTGAACTACAATGTGCACAAGGAGCATAGGACTTCCCTGCACACGTCCATGGCATGTGAATTACTCCAGTCACACGTCGCTCGCGGCGTGCAAGATTCGCTCCTCGCGTTCACGTGCACGACCGCGGGTGACAAACTCTTTTCTAACTTTTCCACATCCTGATTTTACTCAGTGTCCGTTGCCTCTAAAAAAATGAAACTGTTTTTCTTTCGCTTTTTCGTTGATGTTTTGTGGGGTCTCTCACATTCTTTCTAGCAGAAACAAGATCCCTCCCTATGTCCTAAGTCTGCCTTGGTTTCTTACTCCAACATCCTCTTAGGCGAGACTTTCTTAATCTGGATATTTATGCTGTGTTATCAATATTTTTGTAAAGTTTTCTGTGTTGGTACAAACATCTTTCAACCTGGGCGTTACTGTATTCCAACCACAACAAGCCCAGAGCCTGTTCGCTCGTTTTTCTCGGGGAAGCTTGACATGCGGTTCGACCAAAGGTTTTACATTTGAGCTTGCGGGTGAAAACGTACGTGCTATTAACAATTCCGCCCCAACAAACGAGCGCCTCCGATGTCCTCTGAGAGAGGCCTGATTAATTCGAGTGGTCAAATATGGAACGCAATCAATTCAACAGGAAATACTACGTAATGGTTTGCATAAATTTCCGCTCAATTCGAGATGATATTTTTAGTTGTATTGCCTAAAGGGAATTTGCATGCTGCTTGATGCCTAGAAGAGTTTGGTCAGCTTGCGATGAATAACAGGTGCCATCTTATAAGCATGAAGCACCGCCCAAAGGGAAAAGAAATACGTGAAACAGTTTGGAAAAGGGCGTCGAACCAAGCGAAATAAAGAATAACAATGCAAGCACAAAAGGTACCATTTCGTACACCTTCCATTGAAAAATGGTACCCCACGCATACCATGCTTCCCAAAACCACTGCGTTTCTTCGGCTTAACCCTTGAAATGAAGTTAGGAACGACATTACGTGAGAAAATCAAACATCATCGGAAGAGATGTTAACCGAAAAAAAAAAATGACAGATTTCCCTACCCTTTGATATACTTTAGCTCGTGAAATCCCCACCCTTTTGGTTGGTTTTTAGGGCGGCTTCAGTTTGGTTGGTTTGGCGAATCACGCCACGCAATTTTAGGCTGAAAGCTGTGATTGCTTATAGATAATTTTCTCAGTTCGATTCGATATTTGGGTACTTAGCTCGGGCAGTAAACTGTTCTGACCTTCTTTTCAACAAATGCCGAATGAATGAATACATCAGCGACCACACACGGAAGGGGTACGCAGTTTTCAAGGTCAAAGGAAAATCAGTTGCACGCTCATTTGCACGCAAAACATCCGGTGACTTCTGCGACGGTTGAGCGCCTTAAAGCAATTCTTGGAGCTGTAATCATAATTCTGATTAAAACTAAGCTGAGGAGATAAAAATAACCTTTTGATTAACTATGTGTCGTGTTCAATAAAATTCCAAACATAAAGAGTTTACTGGAGAATAAACCAAAGATAAAAAAGGGAAGGCATTTGTAAAGGCCAAATTGCATAACTTCCTCTCCCAATCAAGAATGTTACAACAGGCCTTATATAATCAATCTGTTTAGGTTACGATGCCAACTTAAACAGTGTTTCCGTTCACTCCTGTTGATGGCTTAATCATGCGAAGGAGACTATTATTATTCTCTTGTCTGAGCAAAACATCGGATCAGAAATCGTGAATATTTTGGCGCTTAGCTGAAAAACTTTAACGGAGAAAATTGAGCTTCACCTGGAAACTGAAAATGCATTCGTACCGAACCCAAATTGACGGATCCTTTTTGGCCAGACTATAGTCTATTAGCCACCAGCCATGCAGCTAAAGGCGCTTAAAAAGAAATTTAATTGGTCTTCTTTGTTTCGGTTTTGAGAAAACCTCAAAAAGACAGGAGAAAGTGAGCAACATGAGAGGATTGAGGTGTCAAAGATCTAATTGTACTGTTTGCTTGCTCTTATAATCATGACGGGAGGGGATACTTATGTAATACCCAGCTGGGAACAGTTCATCCTTTTGTCTACTTTCAATGGTAAATAACAGACAGGATTGAAACAAAATCGTTATTTTCGCCCACGCCTTGAAAAGAAGACGTTATTTTTTATTAGCAAGTTACGAAGATTTTGTTTGCTTAGGTCTTTCCCGAGTGTTTTTCTGCTTCGTAAAACTCGATCAATCGGCTTTACTGTTTCTTTTTTTAATCTCTACGAACAAACATGAATTACAATGTGCACAAGGAACATGGACTTCCCTGGACACGTGCTCCTCATGTAAATTACTTTGGTCACACGTTGCTCGCGCCGTGCAAGGATTCACGCCTCGCGTACACATGCCCGACCCGGTGACAAACTCTTTTCTAACCCTTTTCCAAATCTTGATTTTACTCAGTGTCTGTTGTCTCTAGGAAGAAATTAGTCCGTTTTTATTTCGCTCTTTCACTGACGTTTTGTGGGATCTCACACAGACTCTTTTTAGCAGAAACACAATAGCCTCCTAATGTCGTTAGTCAACCTTGATACCCAAACATCCTCTTAGGCAAGACTTTCTTAATCTGGATATTTATGCTGTGTTATCAATATTTTTGTAAAGTTTTCTGTGTTGGTAAAAAAACCTCTCAACCATGGCGTTGATATGTTCGAACCACAACAAGCCAGAGCCCGTGTGTCCGGTTTTCCTTACGCAAGTTTTTCGCGGGTAAACTAAACATGCGCGTTCGGAGAAAGGTTTTACGGTTGAGCTTGCGGGTGAAAACGTACGTGCTATTAACAATTCCGCCCTTAACAAACGAGCGCCTCTGATGTCTTCTGGAAGATACGCGATTAATTCGAGTGGTCAAATATGGAACGCAATCAATTCAACAGGAAATATTACGTAATGGTTTGCATAAATTTCCGCTCAATTCGAAATGATATTTTTAGTTGAATTGCTTAAAGGGAATTTGCATGCTGCTTGATGCCTAGAAGAGTTTGGTCAGCTTGCGATGGAATACAGGTGTGATCTGATAAGCATGAAGCACCGCCCAAAGGGAAAAGAAATACGTGAAACAGTTTGGAAAAGGGCGTTGAACCAAGGGAAATAAAGATTGGAAAAGAAAAAAAACATACCAAAACAAACACTTAAAACACATATACCGATGAAAGAATACTTTACAAAATCTTTATTTCTTATTAGATTTTACATGTCGTAACAAATGAATTTTTTTAATACCTGACTGTGGCATTTCTTGAATTAGCTTAAATGTTCATTTACAACTTCTATTCGTATTATCATTTTTGTTGGGTCTAACAACAAGACCAGTAAACCAGGGCTTTACAAGAGAAATTATAACTCCATATGGAATGCAAAAAACACTTACAAATGCTGAGGACTATCATAGCAATCAAATGATTCTATAAGCTCATATATAAATCTTAACTTCACTATTTTGCAAAGCCTTCAGAATATAAATTCGGAGCTAAACTTGGCGCTTGACACTCGGGAGTCCTTTGTTCGCTACAATGTCACGTTACGTTTTCATAACTTCATGCCAATTTAAATCTTCAA
The DNA here is from genome assembly GCA_948470475.1 of Galaxea fascicularis. Classification (NCBI taxonomy): domain Eukaryota; kingdom Metazoa; phylum Cnidaria; class Anthozoa; order Scleractinia; family Euphylliidae; genus Galaxea; species Galaxea fascicularis. The sequence continues at coordinate 31,010,717 of OX419337.1, read as the reverse complement.
AAATTCTCGAATTCAGAAGCACCTCACCTCTTCCTCGTAGCGAGCAGCCAGATTTCGAGCCATTGCTGTATACTGAACAAAAGTCTGAAATAGCTGGGATAATTTCTGCTGCAGCTTGGCATCCGGCAACTCGAAATTCCTCGATCCCGACAACAGTTCCGTTTTCAATTTCTTCAGCAGAGTGAAAACATCGTACAGGGTTTGAACCTCCTCGCTTAGCTGTGGCATGTCCTCACTCACTCGATGATCTTTGAGAAGGCTAGGAAACATGACTGACTTCTCCAAGGACTCTACTTCGTCGACGAATTTCTTCAACGCCCCGAGCAAGTGATTCTCAGATTGAAACCGGGCTCTGTTTTGAAATTCTTGGAAGGAAGGCAACTCGTGGTCTGGCCCAAGACTGAGCGTCGAGGTTTTGATGTACCTTGTCACCAAAGCGAGCTGGTTTAATCGGTGACAAGAATCTTGGATTTCACATTCTAGAGGAACACAGCTCTCGTCGTTGTCGCTATAACCAAACGATAATTTGATTCGCATCGCTTTCACCATGAAGTAGAAAGCTCTCATGTTCATGTTGTTTTGCAGAAAAACGTTAGCAGTGGCTGTGCTACTTTTAGCCGTTGGCATCAAATCCTTCACCGGCAAATCGATCAGTTTCATCGGGATTAGCACTGTGCTGTCCATGAAATCAACCGTCTGCAAAAACTGTTCCATGACCGCGAGAAACGAGTGCTCTACTGACTTTAGACGCCTCTCCATTTGTTGTCAAATTTTCTGTGAAGTAGCCCGGTTTGACAGGTGGAAAAGGAAGCTTTCCAGCGAGGTCTCTGCCTTTCGGAGCACTGGGTTTAGTTGATCTCACTTCTTCGTCTGCCTGAATTTGTATGACACTCAGATATTCGTGAGCGTTTTAAATGTATACGTTCAATAATACTCCGAGTTCACGTTCTTGGCTAACAATTTTGCGAGAGCAACGTGACATGTTGTTTTCCCCGCGTGTGGCGTGAGGATGATGGCTTTGTTGCTGTACACGTGCTGTGCATGTGAAACCACATCGAGTCATTTCCTTATTTTAATATGCAGGCAAAATCTGAATTAGTTCTCGGTTCAATTCCACTGGTTTCGTTTCTTTACGAATCCTATCACAAACTGCACGAATATTGGTGGAACATTTGTCAGATCTGGCACAGAAAAGTTGTTTTTCTCTGAAATTATGCTTTAAGATGGAGTGACATAATGCTATACTCTGATTGGTCTATAAAACAACACTAGGGGGCGTTGACGAGGCGTGATGGTGGCGTGTTTGTGGCTTGTCACGCTATACAGATTGGTATTATAATTTTCTTCGTATTATTCACGTGGACGCCAGTAAAAATTCCCTCAAAAGAGATGAGTAGAAATATTTTCCTTGCTGTTGAAACGTGTGTTGGGTATAACGTTTCTCTTCATTCACCCCGATAGAAAACTAGATAGCTACTCTATAATTCATGTGTTGAAAAACCGTTTAGGAAGTTGTTCATGCTTGCCGTTCGGCTTATATCATTTCTCAAGAAAAAAAAACACACTTGTTTCGATGAAGGGGCTCTCAAGCAATATAATCAGTTTTTAGAACGAAATCCCCTGCTTTTTACTAAATTTAGTCCTCGAATCTCCACCAGAAATTATTTCTTGCGTGCTTGTACTCAATATCGAAAAAGTATGTTTTATGCAAATGATGTCGTATTTCACGTCAAATTCACCGATTTGTCAAGCCATTTTTTTACCTGCTTACCATACCATTGTTATGCTGATTTTTCAACATCGATTGCGGTGGTATTACTCTTTTATTTGACAAAACACATTAATATTCCAATAATTATGTTTTGAAATATCCTTGTGAAATTGCGCCATCTTTGTGTTGAAAGGAGACGATATTTTTTCATGTCCGTTTTAAATACAGTGTATTGGGAATAAATTATGCCAAGACGTTCGAAAGTGTAAAATAATTCGCACGGCATTCGCTCGCCTTTACCGCGTTCGACTCTACACGATCGCCGCTTGTTTGTGAGAAATAGTTTAATGTGTGGGACTAAGCAGAAGTCTCTCAATGCTCTCGTCTCAATATAGCCGTGTCCTTGTTATTTTGATGTTCGTGCTTGTAAAAAGCCGACGAATTCCGGTTGCTACTTCCGACATCGAGAATCATCTCACTTGTGGCGTGAGAAGAGCGAACCGAATACTTTAAGCGTTCCCAGGCCATCAATTATTCATGCAGTCTCCTGCTTATAATGCTGCTAAGCGTCTCTCAACTATGGATGTTTGTAGTTTAATTCAACAACCATAAGCCATAAGCCATAAGCCAATTTTATCTATGGAACTGCACTAAAACAATTTTTTATCCACAGATTGGCTTGGTCTAAAATTTTAAGAAAGGCGTCAATTAATTTTATTCTCTAAGAGAGACCAAAATATCATCTGTCACAGTGCAAGACACAGCTGAAAAACTTTGACAGGTTGAAATCCATTCTCCTTAAGTAACTATACGATCGGAAAGGCGAGGGGAGGACAAGTACTCAGCAACATTTTCTACGGGAAGGCTCGGTCCTGAGGTCCACACCTTAAATACCCTATTATGTACCATTTTCAACAGAAAACCTACCACCCTTTTAACACCTTCCATTGAAAAATGGTACCCCACGCATACCTACTCAAAAACACAGCGTTCCTTCGGCTTAACCCTTGAAATGAAGTTAGCAACGACATAACGTGAGAACATCAAACATCGCCGGAAGAGATGTTAACCGGTAAAAAAAAACCTAAATGACAGATTTCCCTACACTTTTATATACTTTAGCTCGTGAAATCCCCACTCTTTCATATACATGAGGCCTGAAAAAGGCATCCCTTGTGAGAGGAGCCTTCCGGTTTAGGCCATTTAAGGCCATTATAGGGCCGAGAGTACCCCCCGAAACCAAGGGCACCTATTTTCACGCACAAGCTGAAACGAGACCGAAATCTTTGATAGTCAGCCTAGCAATCGATACCAACGTCTCGTACTAAAATCTGATGACAGTCCTCGAAAAATCTTTTCTAAATACGGCAGACTCAAAACTGGCAAATAGCCGGCTTTGCTCTCCTGCATCATATTACAAATGTCTTACGACTATTGTCAGTAAAGAAACCGCTCCGAAAGGGAAGGTACAATGAATGGCGATGGGAAAGAAGCCGGTGCCCTTGGAAATAAAACTCCCAAGTTAAGGAATGTTTGAAATCAACGCGGAAACCACCCAGGGGCTGAAAAAAAATAAAAATAAAACAAAGCCCCCAAAAAATTATTTTGAACGACGTCCAGGTGAATACTTTCATCCAAACATTGTTGCGCAGCTTCGAATCGCGAGTCCAACGTAACGTTGAACATTACTTGCGTCCACATCGCAAAGGTCAAAAAAGGAAATCATAGAACCTGTGAACCTAGAAGAGTACTTTCAGACAGATTGCGAAGTCCACAGAGCGTTGTGATAAAAACCAGGTAAGGGCGGACTTTGTTGTCAAGAAACGCAGGCAGATTCTTGGTCAAGTTTGCTTGGGTGGATTAAATTTCCCCGTCTCATTCAACGGGACTGATTTAGTGTTCAATGGTACGTGATGAGAGGTCGGCCACGTGGCAGAGACAAAGGGGGTTGAAGGTCGTCAAAACAGCATTTAAACGAAAAAACTAGCCGCTGTCCTTTTATCAAAGGATTGAGTATGGATCAGTTCCTTCTCTTACCGAGGTTTACCGTTTTCACTCAAACTTGAATGCACAAACAGGGGAGAATTAACAAATTAAAGAACAACGGCTTTGTCTGTTACGTGCTGGTGCTATTCTCATCCCGTTTGAAAACAGTTCATTTTATGACCTTCGAAAGGACTATACCATTGAAGCTTTCAAACATTAAATAACACCCTTAAACTAAGACGGAAAAAAATAATCCAAACAAAAAGGAATTGTCTCACATGAACTGAACTCTCTTTTGTTGGTCTGTTCGTTTTTACTACATGACGAAGTCCACCTCTGTCTGATCTTTATCAATGATAACAAACATTCGGTGGCCTTTGTAATCTTTGATTGAAGGCATAGTGCAATCTACAGCTTTCCAAAGATAAACAAGCTCTCAGTATGAGGGCGTATTTTGAATGTGGGCACTGGGACAAAAGGCTTAGACTGCTCAACATAAAGGGGGGCGGGGACGGACGACTATCTCTAATTAAAACTTATACTTAACGTATACTCCGCTGTCGGTCATTTTGTGACGTCTGTGGTTTTGACACATGATTTCAACGGATTTCTTTCGGGTGTAGGATGCAGGACTTCGGTCTAAGTCTATTATGGTCCGGCACCAATAAAGTGAAGTGTCCATTTAGTGGGAAACATTTGAGAAGCTTTCTAAACTCACGGTGAACAACTAGACTGTTCTAACTCCTAGTTATATTTTTAGAGTATTTTTTCTTCCATTTATAACTGCACAGATCGGGCAAAGGAAAGCGTTAACATTCTACTACTGCGCAAGCGCGTAACAGGAAATGCGCTGACTTGTTAAAAGTCACGGTTGACTTTATTCATGGGGCTAACAAGGCTTGACTCGGGAGAAAAACAAAATTATACCGAGGATCTGGGATTTTGCCGGGAATCGGAAAATTTTGGAATTTTTCTGAGCAATATGACATATATGCCTCTGAGACTTCACCAGTTGCAAGTACTAATGTAGATTAGCATTTTTGCGAGAAAGTCACACAAAATATCGGGAGGACCTTTCATATTTTCAGTATTACACACAATGTTACTCAAACAATTAAAGTTTCTTAGAGTTGACACCCCCGTTTTATTGAGCCCACCCCGGCGTTCGGACATCCAAGTAAAATGAAAATTTGGTAAAAAGAAGAAAAAGGTCCACTCTACTGCGATAAACGAGTATTTTGCAAAATGAATAGTAAGTGGTTTTTGAAAGTTACGTCGAGAAGTAAGACAAAAAGTCTATTCCCTTTCTGCCTTCAAAAGTCACGACCACTACGCAAAAATCTCAGTCTCCCATGACCTATCCCACTCCCCCTCAGGATGGGCTGATACCCAGGTTCAGAAAAGTCTCCTTGAGCGATGATATCCTGCTGTTACCGTCCCAGTTTTCAGATGAAGTGCTTTTCCTCTGGTAGTTTTGATGACCTTTCGATCTTGTTCGAAAGCCGATTTGTCTCCCACGCCACATGTACACTTTGTCCCTGTCAAATCTGACACGTGACAGGAAGTATTTTTTAAACAGTACTCTTGAACTGAAACACGGACTTTTACACCAGACAAAAATTAAGCAAGCCAATTAACCTGGCCACGTTCACCACAATGTCTAGCCTTGTTTTATCTTTGTCACCACAGTCACTGGACAGTGGACTTTGTAATCTTCGATTAAAATACTCCTACCAAACGAAGGCACGTCCCATAGCGAACAGGATCGAACAGATCAGGTTTGTTTGTTGTTTTGGCGTTACATTTGCGACATAATCATGTAATATCAATGTACGGCAAGGCCCCTTCTTTTTTGACCTAGACTGCCAGACAGCTATTTTTTTCAGACTGTGTAATCGCCACGTGTGAGTTAATAAAACAGTGGAATCTTCGACTCGACGTTGTTGGTATTGAGATTTTGCCCGTTCTAAATCGTATGGGTACATTTTTGAAGGTAGCTTTAATCATATTACCTTTGAGTAAAAGTCCTGACTTAAACTTAACCGTTGGTCGTTTTGTAGGTTGGGCGAGTACTGAATTTCGAGCGATTGGTTGGTGTTTTGTCTCCGTCCCAGGGGGGTTACGCGGGATTTCAAGTGACAGGGATGATCGAAGGATTTTTGGGGTTTGAAATTTTCGATTCCAGGATTTTTTTTGGATCCGAGAATTTAAGAAGTATTTTGTTGGGTAGCTTGATTTGAGTAGGGATTTTTTGGGGGTATTAAAAAAGAATCGGTAATGCCCTGGCGAAGTTCTGCGAATAAAGTACAATGCAAATAAAGCACAAACAAATGTGTTTGGTCCAGGGATTTTTTTGGGTTTTGCTGGAAGCCCTAGAGATTTTTTTTGGTCTTGACTTTTGGCTCCATTCGATCATCCCCGTCACTTGAAGTCCCGAGTACCCCCCTGGGATCTCCGAAGTGCTTCTTCAGAGTCTATTTGCCTTGCCAGGTATTTCCACGTTTCGCGCGCGTACTTCACCCCTCAGTTCCTTTCCCGGATATAGGCAGTCCTAAGATCAAAATTTAGATCCCTATCTGTTGTCCCTACGCATTTCCCATAGAATTAGTTGGGAGAAATTGTTAAAATATCAAGCAACTTCATCTTGTGTGATCCTGTCTGGACAGGTGCGACCGCTTTTTATCAGTAGGTTCCCAATTGGAGGTTCCGAAATTCAAAAGGGAACTGGGACGAGTTTCAAATTTTGAAGTAATCGATAAATTGACACCATCACATGAAAGACAGCGTCCGCAGCCTCAAAATTAGAGACGTTTGTATGGATTTTGAGCTATGTTTCAAGGTCCATAACTTGGTCTCTGTTAAATCTAAAAGAATCAAACTTGGTCAAACGACCAATCTCAATGTAGTTCATGCGATGCGTGGTCAATTTATCGATTACTTCAAAATTTGAAACTCGCCCCAGTTCTCTTTTGAATTTCGGAACGGCAATACTTCTTCTACGCCCAGCACATACAACCGCTTTTTTCCCAGCAACTTCCCGACACTTCCCTTCCAGCCAGCACATACACCCCCCCGCGAAACACCTTATTTGCGGAACTGAGCTTCGTTGGGTGCCCCTGTTTTTTCCTGTTCACTTATCGCGCTTGGGCTACATATCAATGGGAAAAAACGAGGATCCGTAACTTAGGCCCAGTTCATACGTCGTGCTACTGCCGTGCCGAACTAAATTCAAGAATTAAGTTCGACAAAAGCACGGCAGAAGCACGACGTCTGAATCACACTTTTGAATTAAGTTCGGCAAAGCAATTAAGTTCGACAAGCTCTGTCGTGCTACACGACTCTGGCACGGCAGCGATTCAAACGTCGTGCTTCTGCCGTGCCAAACAAAATTCATAAATTATATTAATGTATTTTGGCGGGATTAATGAATTTTGGCGGGATTTGTTTCATTATCGCTGACTTATTGTTGCGTGGCTTCAGTAATCCTGAATTTGGCACGACGTCTGAATCAAAGTCGTGTTTCTGCCGTGCTACAGTTGAACCTAATTGCAATTAAGTTCGGCACGGCAGAAGCACGACGTCTGAACTGGGCCTTAGGCCCGTTTCAAACGCCGAGCTAAAGTCGTGCCGAACTAAATTCATTATCTAAGTTCGACTTTGGCACGGCTGTAGCACGGCGTTTGAAACCATTTAAGAATTAAGTTCGACTCTGTCGTGTAGCACGGCAAGCTCTGTCGTGCTACCCGACTTTGGCACGGCATGGTTTCAAACGCGGTCAGTATAAAATATGGACTGCGGACTACGGACTACGGACTACGGACTGGGTATAAAACACGGACTGAGGTATAAAATATGGACTAAGACTGCGGACTGGGTATAAAACACGGACTGAGGTATAAAATGCGGACTAGGGATTAAAACACAGCAGAACACAGTTAAATACCTTAGAGTGGGTAAAATGTTCTTCAAATGGTGAAAATACAGGCTGTCACGTAACCACAGTTCATAGACAATGGTTTTCGCGCCGTAAATGTCACGTGGAAAGTTGTTTTCGCGCCATAAATGTCACGTGGTAATAAATGCGCTCTCTTTGATCGCTCCAAGATGGCTGGCGTCGAAGGTAAGTCCCACGGCTCAATATATATATGTTACGAAAAATTGTTGCGTGACTTACGTGAAGATTCGCGAATATGCTAATTTCGTCTGGAATTTTCTGCATATTTAATTAGTACCTTATCATCTTGATTCAATAAATCTATTTTAAGCCGTTTGCATATGTTGCTGTAAATAATTTCTTATTGTAATGTCACTTTATTTAGCTGAGTCGGAAAGTTCTAGAATCTTTTGTTGTAAAGTATATAAGCCGATCGGTGTAGCTTTAGTGTTTTCTCTTAGAGAAGCAAGTCTTAGAGTCTTAGTGAGAAAAGTGTGACAGAGGTCGCGTATACATTTGGCGGGGGCCGTGAGTATTAAAGTGTGACGGAGGTCGAGTGTAATTTTACAAGCCTAGTGTGAGCTTATTGTGAAGCCTTGTGCAGAGTTTACTACGTTTGTTTGGAATAAATAATCTTGTTGCTGTTCCGACAACCCTGCGTTCTGATTAGTCTAAAAACAACCCACTTCTCACTTCTCAACACAACGAACTCGTAACAACATAATTCTTCTCTTTTCCACAATTTTGATTTAAAAGAAAGCGAAATGATTGTACTATGCAAGTAGTGTGGCTTAGTGCCTGTTTTTGTGCTGATAAGAAAAAACAATAGTTTGAATTTTCCATATTTTGGCTGTTTTGTGGTCCTTATTCGTCTGTATTTTTTTGTGTTAAAGACAAAGTCATCCCCGATGTAGTGATCGTCGGCAGTTCTTGTTCCGAGGATGAAGGTAACTGGCCTTTGTATTTCGTTTATACAAAAACAAAAATCCCTAGACCGTGTTTCATACCTCAGTCCGTGTTTTATACCCATTCCGCAGTATTAGTCCTCATTTTATACCTCAGTCCGTGTTTTATACCCAGTCCGCAGTCTTAGTCCGTATTTTATACCTCAGTCCGTGTTTTATACCCAGTCCGTAGTCCGTAGTCCGTAGTCCGTAGTCCGTAGTCCGCAGTCCGTGTTTTATACTGACCGGTTTCAAACGGCGTGCCATTGCCGTGCCGAACTGAATTCATAAATTATAAATCCATTTTAAAAGTCAGCAAAACCGGTTTGTTATGGTTTGACGCATGTTTACAGCAACAGCTTTTAACTCGACTTAATTAAGCTCGACGTTTGAAACCAAGTCGTGCCAATGTCGTGCTACAGTCGAGCCAAATTGAATTTAGTTCGGCACGACTTTAGCACGGCGTTTGAAACGGGCCTTACCGTATGGACTGAGAAAACGATGGTAGTGAGATACTTATTATATCTCTGAAGTTAATCGATCGGGAGAGCGGGAAAGGAAAACTTTCAAATTAAGCGGGCCGTACAGTAGAATACAGCCCGCTAAATTGATCTATCACAGCGCGCGAACTAACTGAGAAATATTTCAGTATCCGGGAAGGCTCTGAATTTATGTCGACTATTTTGCTCTTTGTCTCTTCGAGATTTGTTTTCAGACCATTATCCTCTTAAATCTTAATTATTCAGCAAAACCGATTTAGAACAGACAGCCACTTTGTGTCAAATTAGGCGTAACATGAGCAACCATTAACCCACAAACAACATTCCATGAATGTCACAACATATGGGTCATCGCCTAATAGTTTATTGTCTCCGCGAAATATCGGTCTTCTGAAAGTCAGTACAATATTCGCATCTTTGAAAGAGCTTACTGACATCCATTGGTTGAATCATCTGGAAGTATTTTTATTTAAATCGCAGAGCAAACCAAACCCGTACATCTTTTAATCGAAGGTATGTTTGCAGCTGTGTTTGAAATTCAGTATAAGTGGATAAATGAAAATTCTTGTAAATATCAACTTATCCACCAGTTACTTGGTGCGTGACTTTAACTTTTCGCTCTTTCGTTTTAGAATGCCAAGTGTGGCCAGTATTAACGGGTAAACTTGAAAAGTTAAATTATCTTATAAAAAAGAGTCACGTTGCTTCGCCTTCTTTGAATTTCAAGTCGCAGAGATCGGTGTGTGTTAGTTTGATTCATCGAGAATCGAGTAAATTTCTGTCTCCAGCTGAAGTTTAATCGTCATGATTTCACGCGGAAGGATTGTATGAAGGTATCAGAACCGCTTGACTAGTGACGACTGTACAATAAACAAGCTCGTAAATCTGTTTATTATGCCTGCCGGCAATGTTCGCATTATGCTCAAAATTCTAGGGTAACACAATTCCGCTCGGATTCAGCTACAATAGGTACAACACTACTAGGCTTTCTTTTTACTCATCAACTACTTTGTATATTTATCTATCTGTCATGTGGTTTAAATTCTATTCGAAAATGCAGTTTATACTTGCAATATCTCTGCGGCAAGCAGTTAATTACGATTTGCAGATATTCAGGGCAGTTCGAGACCGAGCGTTGGACATGACTAACGACGCAATTTTGTGATCGTATTTTCTTGTTACCAAAAAATGGTACTGTTTCTTTTCTTTCTCTTTAGCGGAAACAGAATAAATAAACGTAAAAATGATGGACCCTCCGCCCCAAGGGGAAGTAGAAGATACCCTAAGACGGATCAACTCGCATCCAGGCGTCCTCGGTCTCCTAGTTCTTAACCCGCAAGGCATTCCTATCAAGACGACAATGGACACTGCGACAACGCAAGTTTACGCGACCAACTTTCAGAACTTGACAAGTATGGCGCGCAGTTGCGTTCGGGATCTCGATCCATTGAATGATCTGAAGTTCCTGCGGGTACGATCCCGCAAGTACGAGATCATGATAGCGCCTTCCGGTGAGTACACTTTGATTGTTATTCAAAACCCAAACCAGAAAGAAGTCTGAAAGGGGCCGACTTACATCATCGTTGCGTTATCTCATCGCAAACTGTGGTACCACTGAGGACTAGTCGATTTGCCGAAGATACTGAAGGGTCTTGAATTCAGGAAACCGTTTCAGTGAACTTATAACAGTTAATCAAGTAAAATTACCGAAAACTGTAGCTTTACCAGTAAACATGTTGGAGCATTATTGATGGACACGTTGAAGCATTACAAAAGCAACATACTCTTTTGAGTACGCCTTTATATAACTGGCTGAGCGATTTGAGACTTACTGTCAAGACATGTTGGAACTTCATTAGAGAAGACGTTTTTGCATACCTTTAGGCGAGAGCAGTTCTAAATGTATAACTATGATACGAAAAAGATTGGATTATTATTGGCACGTTATTGGAAGCATATCCCCGGCACTGATTCCCAAATTGTTAAATTATTGCAAGCTATACTGGAGCATTATTGAATGAATGTACTACATTTTATGAAATCAATATCATTAAAGAAATGATATTATTCTGAAGCTCATTATAGAAAATATTTATTGTAAGCGTATCGAATAAAACTTGTCCAATAAATGTTACTATGATATACTGACGCCTCTGTCTCTGATTTGCTTATGATCTACCCTTACAGGAGGGTCCTGAAGAGGGGTATCAATCCCATTTCCCAGCCTTTCTTTAGACCCAATCCCAGTGCCAGTATTAAAATTGAAAAGAATTCCCAGAACAGGCTATTTATCGTTACGTCAAGTTTTAAAACAAATTCTGCGATTCTTTGCTCTTTCTGACCTAGCTTCACCGAGAAGTAAGTAGAAATGCTTGTTATTTTCGTGAAAGTGTGCATGGTATATGCACTGAATGCAGTTTTCTGGTTTGTTTTATAATTTTTCTCCATCAAAACTCCTTCCATACCTTTTTTTTAGCTACTGAACTCAGAAAATGTCGAACTATTACAGTATTTATAATAGCAGACGTGTTTCCCATTCCCATTTTTTGTGACTTTTACTCCCACTCCCAGAGACCCAAATGCCATTATTCCAGTTAAGAAACGGGCAAATCCCAGTTCCCATTTTACCCCTTTAGCGCCCTCTTAAAGAACTCAGGCCGGTGTAGAGGTTACAGAGCTTCAATAACCCCTACGGTGCATTTGTTCGAATCTCCTCTATTATGAAAATTCAACTGATTTATTTGCTTACCACCTGCTTGTCTTGCACTATGGAGTATAAAAAGTGCAGTTTCGAGTTATTTCGTCCTCTGGCGCATTGCAAGATGTGCACTTCGCAGTAAGTTTGCTCGCGTTTCAACACTCGAATCCAGGCCTGGTTAGAAAAGCATTCAGTTGTCGCCTACATCGTTTCCCTGTCTATGCGTCTATCGAATAAGCGAAGTGATCACGAGCAATAAATGCCTCGATATTTACTCAGATTCTCCCAATTAGTGCTGAAAGAGGTACACGAGGGCGGTGGGGAGAATCTGTACATGTATCTTGATAAAAGGGCGTATTACAGTCCTCCATAAAACGTAAAGCAGTATTCGTTAACTAACGATTTGTTCTCATTTCTTTATTATTTACACATAAAAATATAACAAGCAACTGTTCATTGCCCTTTTTTTACATAATACTAAACAAACTAATTCTGTCCTGTGGAGCACTTTAATCATAGAATAACTGTTCCATAAGTGCCTTGTTACACGAGCTGTAAAAGCTTCAACTGACGCAAATAACAAAATGTAACCTAACTTTTACTGTACGTATCTATTAAAAACATTACAGTTAATATTTATAGTCTCAAAGAAGGACTACATAATGAATGCATGATTGATATAAACATAAATCAATGTGCAAGAATTGGTTTAAACAACTGAAGTGTTTAAAATTCACGACGTTCTACGAGGCAATTTTAATTGTGTCCAGCGCATAAGTTTCTCGTTACTGACGTAACGCAACGCCTCTTCTGAGGCTGTGAAGGTATTACGCGACTTATTCCAGCGAGAAAAAACAAAGCAGATACGATTTTGCTTTCATGAACAAAGGACATTTAAACAAAAGAAAATAACAACAATCAAAAGTTGATTCCTTCGCTCATTTCCGCTTAATGAAAGTTACTCCCTTGATGTCAGCTGTGTGTATCCCTAAAGGATACATTTCTATGAAATTGGGCGTATTTTGCCAATACAGATTGGCCTTCAATTGGATACAGATTTAAATGCAAAGATATGAGGGGCTAGAGATAAAAAAAACTTTGTGGGTAGTGGGGTAAGAATTTTCAGCTATGACGCATTACCACACCCCATACCCCTGAGGCTTACCCCTGCTCCCTTCCTTATTCCCGCCAAGGAGCATCTAAATCTCACGTAACAAATTATTTTATTCCTAGTTAAAAGTGTTTTTATTCGAACTTGACTTGCATGGGTTTTGAGCTGTGATTTGTCCTCATTTCCTCCACCTCAACTAATTGTAACAAGATTGTACGGTGTACAACGCCGGAAAAAGCGTACAATGTATTCTCAACTAAAAAAATCTGCTTGACAATAACTTTCCACGGCACGAAATTTTCAACATCCGAAGGAGATTGGAATCGAAAGAACCTCGACTTCCGCTCTCCACCTCCCACCCCTCCCATCTGAAAAACAATTTTGTTAACGAAACACTTGCTTAAGTCATGCAACACTGTTCTTCTACATCGTGACAACTACATGTCGCACGATCAACTGAACATGCTTTTTCTGTAGCAAGTTTGTTATTTTCGCACACAACTGTATTTCTTCTGCCTTAAATATTTCCGCTTGAAATACAATTTCTAAGCCAAATGGCTCGCACAATCCTAAATCTTCTTTAAAAGGCTAATCGACTAACACGCTTGTTTGCCAGGTTTTCCCATTAAAGCACAGCATTGCACAAACGCCACGAAGACGTGCAACGATCGAAGCATAAACTTACGCAGTAAGCCTCGTAATATTTGAAATTCCTAAAAGTGTCCACGCAAATGGAGCTGTTCTGTCCCGCAAAACTTTCCAAAGTTAAACACATTGTTGAAGGTAGTTCGAACTAATGTGAGGTAGTTCAGTCTGTGTATGAAACCCTAGCACCTGTGGTGCTGTGTACTAAGCTGTACCATGTGGGTCCTAAAGAGGGGTCAGTGGTCGTTAAAATCACGGCTATTGTTTATCTTGGTCCAATTTTTGTGATAAATCGAAGAGTAGTTCTAACTCTTGGGTCTGTGGATAAAATCATACATCACTGTTCCCAAATAACTTTTTCATGATGCTGAGCAAAGCAGTCAAATTAGTGAACTTCCTCAAGTGTCTATTGCAGGGAATATTGAAGACGGTTCTTTCAAGCGTTGTTTGTTTTTCATTTTGGATCCTTGAAGCAACAAATTTCCGATTCATTCAACAAATTCATGATCTTGAACAAGGAGTTACTTGGAAATCAAAATTTCAGCTGCAACTTTCAGAAGCAAGTTTTACACCCAAACACGGCACAATAAAACAAACTTCATTGTTAACGAATTGGGTTTGCACACTGCACCAAGATCCGGTTTGAAGACGAGCTGTAAAACAACTCGCAAATGCACTTATTTTGAAAGGTTTTGACGTTCAGAAGATTGACTGTCGTGGACACCCTTTCACTAGCCAATTGCTTACATATTATAAGCTACATAAATAGGATCAAGCTGGTCCGCCAGAAATCCGTCCCTCAGGTGATTGCGCTGTTTCTCACCACGTGAATTGATGGGAACCACGCCAGGGTCTACCACAACTACAATCCCCACGATTAACTGTTGTTCATCTAGCACGGATGAAGTCACTAGTGGAACAACGTCTAGAGCTTCGTGGTCCTCCGCGTCGAACTCAACAACCACCACTAGAAATTCACTCCAAATAAAGACAGCGCTACAGAGGAGAGGGGAGACAGAGTACAGCGTTAACTCTTCATCTCCCAGAAGTGATTAGAATGCAACTTCTCCTTACATTATCAATACATTGTCCAGCAGACAGGTAATGAGAATAGACAAACAATTTATCAGCCAGAGGGTGTTATCTTGATGACCCAAATTCTCTTAACTAATCTACAAGGAACTGTATAGCAGCAGGAAAGGAGAATTAATAATTTGATCTTGGGAGTTGAAGGTTAAACGGACGTCAGGTATGATCGGCCAAGACAATGACTGGAAACAGGGTTGTAGCTAAGAAATTACTCAGCCTGTTTAGGTAGCAGTTCCGCCGGCTAAAGCCGACATAGGGGTGGGTTACCGTGTGCTCGCCAGCCAAAATCCAGCCGGCTATCACCTCTTTCTCAGCCGGCCATACCTACACCACCATAATCTAATATCATAGGTGCACAAAATACGAGCACGTCGATTGGCGAAAACAAAGAAACGCAGGTAGTACCCACTAACATATTTCATCATTTTCAGAGATACTGATGGAGCTAGAACGTGCGCAAAGCGGGAGAAAGGAAAGTCAATTCCGGGTACAGGCTAAAATAACAGCGACAATGCAAACAAGGAAGCACAGAGTATCATACCTCTCACAAATTGATCTGTGGCATCTCGTAACTGTGTTTTCAATGTCTACTGGATGATATCGCATACCACGCCGTATTATAGTCTCTTCTAGAGGACCAACCACGAATAACGCATCATGTCGGGCTATCGAAAAAAGAAAAACATTAGCGAAGGTAGGCAGCAGGCAGGAAATGCTTCAACATAAGTTATATTTGGCAGACATTGTAAAAAACAGTAAAGTCTCGGCGGTGAGAATACCAAGAAAATACAATTGACTCGTGAAATACTCCATGGAATATCACTGGAAAGCACTGTATAATCACTTCGTATCAGCCAATCACAACGCAGAAAAGCCGTTATATATTAATTGCTATTCACACTAACCTTCAAATACTGGGATTACGTTGTTGTTATTATGTCGGTCTTGGCATAAAGGCCAAGAAAATTCGAGTGACTAGTGAATATTCCACGATAGTCGAAAGCATTGCATAACTAGTATTTATCCCAACGTCAATGCCTCAGAAAATACAGCCAATCAGAAGTCAAAAAATCTGTTGCATATTCTGCGGTATCCATGGTTGCTTCCCGACTAGCTTTGCGACCCGTTTTCCCCGTATCAAACTGGCAGCGTCTCGGGTTTTTTCTTCGCTCCGAAACACGATAGAAGAAAAGCCAAACCATAGTTGAGATTTTAATTTGAATCTTTCCCACACTACAGCTTCGTGACAACTGAAATATTTGCTTTCTCTAATGAAACTCTGATGAAAACGAGAAAACAAACAGCATGGTATTAACAAGTGTATCAACATACCTCCATCGGTCTGCGTGAAATCTGTTCTCTTGATAAATCCAAGACAACTCGTTCGAGCGTACTGCACTCCCAACTCTCCAGACGGGCCTGTAGTAAGCCTTGCGTTAAAAGGATTCTCAGACTGGGTATCCTCGCCCGTAATAAAGTAACCGCTGCCATTGTGCGGGCTACTGACCCAGATCTGCAATAGATAAAATGACAATTCATATTATCACTGCACAGATGTCAAAGTTTCATTGATCAATAGATCGTGTATACATTTTTAGGCACCTAAGGAAGCCAAATCCATAGTGGATCTACCAAGCAAAGAATATAACGAATAAAACAACCGGCTTCCTAGTCCACCTGCTTTCAGAGCGTACGACGCCTTTCTTCCTGAAGTGGATTTTTCGCTCTTCTTGTCAGATGGCTGTAACTTAACATACCTCTCCGAGATGCGAGTCTGCACACATTCCCTTTGTTTCTGGATTAGCGATCACCACTTTTACACCCGGCAAAATCTATTTACCAAAACCAACAGAGCAATGATTAGAACGAGTATCAAATTACTGTCGCTTCTAAGCTTCAGGATAAAATTAATATAAAACGACACGGGAAAAATAGCATTTACAACAAAACTATATATGAATTTACGGAAGGATTTCCGCACAGCTTGAGGGGTTCATGGCCAAAATTTGCAACTTTACGTACAGGTATAGATCGTTTTCAGTCACGTGATCGGCGGCCATAACGGTACAGTGAAACAAAAGAAAGTATTTGCATAAAAATAGAGTTCAATTCCCAGAGGGTTAGCTTTGTGCACCAACATGGCCGCCATTCCTCTGCTTTCGTCCACCAACATGGCCGCCGTGACGTCAAGTGAAAACGATCTAAACATATCTCGAGCCATACCTTGCCGGATTCCAGAAGACATAAACTGTGTGGACTTCCTCTTTCCACAAGCGTCACTCTAGAAAGCAACGAGTTACAGTATGAGAATGATGAATATGAAATAAATCATATATGAACTGCGGTAATGAGATCAAGTGAAGGATGATCCTCGCAGTTGTAACGCAATTCTATGTAATTGCGAAAAGAAGCCTGGGAAAAAAAAGACAAAAAAAAAACCGTTGAAGTCCAGAAATTTTTCAGGCTTCTTTTTGGAATTACATAAAATTGCGTTACAACTGCGAGGATCATCCTTCACTTGAGTTACAGTATGTAAACGGTTTGTACAAATGATACATTCTTACCCTAAAGCTTGGCCTTACACTTAAAACAAAACTGGAGAGGGAGGGGAATATGGATGCTAGTTCTCCAAACAATACGGACTGTAAAGCTGTGTCAGTAAAATACTGGTTATAATCGCCATCCTGTTACATGTACAGTAAAACGAGAAGAAATATCACCAAAGCTGCGGTGTTTCATGTTACCTGTCGTTTCGTAATGCCCTCATGTCCACATACACGCTAGATGCTTCTGGGGTGGACGCACCCTAAGTACAAACAGAAAAAGGTTCTTAAGAAGAGCACAACATTTCCAAAAACGTTTGCAACTCCGTTTAAAACAACCACATCATCTAAGTGGAAGTTGGGTTCTTGGTACATCCAGGAGATTCCACTATCAGTGGCCAGCTCCCAAATGGTGACCTCTCCCATGACTGGCAAATCATGAACGGAAACCCAAGTGTGAGCCTCAACAGAAGGGAAACAGGCACCCTTACCGGTGGAACAGTAGAGAGTAAAAGAGGGCGGATGGAGAAGCAGAGGCGTCTAAAGTGTTAACATCTCCAAGAAAAACAAACAAACGCTTAACTGGATCTATGCAATGTGAACGCAACAAACTGCGAGCACTTGGAATCCACATTCATGGCCATGGAGCTTCATTTCCACTCTTTATAATTTACTCCGTTAAACTGCATTTAACAACTTTGACAACAGACAGAAAGCTGATCCTTCTAACCTGTGTGCAAATGGCGACATTGGCTCTACATCCAAACGAGGTGCTGACGGCACGAGGCGAGAGACCCAAACCGGAGAACAGAGTAGAGAAAGCTGTGGTCAGGTTTATTCTCGGCCTCTCTTCAGCCACTACCACACAGTTTCTCACACACGTTAGGTTAACGCCCTTGGCCTGCAAGAGGACAAGAGAGCAAAACGATGTTACAAAGGGAATAAAGAAAAGCTTCGATGAACGTGGTAGTCAAAAGACACGGAAAAAGCGACAAACGATGTCTAACACATTAACTATACCACAAGGCAGTGCTTCTTGGTGGATTTAGTATGAGCACTGAGTTATGGTGTAGACTTTTATTTAGAGACTCCTTGACGCACTAAAAACCACTTTAAATTGGAGACGGTGATTACGACTTTAAATGCTGGCGTTAGACGAAATCCTTTTGAAAGGATTTTATCCAGTGATCGAAAAGTTAGAATCACCTTCAAGAGCACCAATTGAATGATCACACTTAAGGATTCCACTCAGACTCAAAAGATAAAATTAATTAATAAACTGAAGAGACTGCACCCATCATACCTTGAGAGCTGGTATTGACTGCCCCAAACCCTTGGTGCATAAATCCATCACAGGGTAAGAACAGAACGTGTCGCGGACTGAGAACGAGAGAACCAAAAACAAAGCCATTAATAATGTAACGCCACCAGAAGGAGCTCACTGCTTCAAAGCATTTTGAAAATTCATTTTTCACATACGCGTTACGCAAAAAAAGTCAAATAATGAGCAAGATGAATACATTCAGCAGCTGATATAAGATGATAACGTTTACCTTTATATTGACTAACTACTGACAGCCACAAGGCTGGGTTAGTTTCCAGATCCCCTGGAGGTATAAGAATTGTGTGATGACCAGAGTAAACACTGAAAAGCAAAACGAGTACAGGAGTGAAATTTGAATAAACACACCAAGGGGGTGTGTCTGGATACAGTGTTCTATCGGGAAGACGGCGTACGTCACATAAGACCCAACATGAAGAGCAAAACGAAAGGAACCCAGTGTGGTGGATTTAAGACGGTTAATTTGTTTCATTCTCTTTCTTAATTTGAACGCTGTTCCTTCATTGGCCAGATCCAGGATCCCAACGTGCGTTTCTAAAAAGCCCGGGGAACGTTTCTGTTGCGTGAAGTATTTTTTGAGTCAGTTTTTTGATTGGTGCTAGCTTTTTAAAACTGGTTCTATGCATTTCTAAATGTTATAACTACCTTCAAAAAGGAGTTTTAAGAGCATTAGAGTTCGTTGTCCTGGTAGAAAACCAGGTGGCGTAAAAAAGCTTTCCAGATCGGGAATGTGTTTGGGGGAGTTTCCAGAAACGCGCGCCTGGATACACTGACTACATGAAAGAAGTTAGAAGAGGATAACAAGAGCACAGTGTCTTTATATTTTTCGTTACTTTTCTGCCTGCGTTGCTTATGTAGTTATTTGAGGTTCCTCGTTTAAATGAGTTGGCGGACTGTTACTGACCGACTCCCCCACCCCTTCCCCCACCCTGCCTATAACGAAATTAAACAAGACTACTGTAGATTTGCTTAATTTTGCTAAGTAAATAGAGAACCAGTTCCAAAATACATTTAACACTAAACACTTTCTACAAAGGAGCAGAAATCTAGGACATGATCACATAATTCGACTATTATTACATTGTGACAAAATGAATAACTTCGGGATGGTAGGTCAAGTCTTGAACGATTAAGAGAAGAAAAAGGCAAAAATTGAAGTCTGGCTGAAATAACCTCCAAGAAAATGCAGTTCACTTCCGCTTAGATACCCCGCGAACTAGATCACTAACTGGGGTCTCACACGCAATTTGTTCAAGGTATCATTAGTCACCAGATAAAGCGAGCTGGTGAATTCCTTCGTTGCTTTCACTTTTCGCGATACCATTGCGACAAACGGCGCGTGGGACCTCAGGTAGACAGCTTGCTCGAAAGCTATCACACAGATAACTGGTGAGTAATCGTCAAGGCACGCCTTTACCTACCCGGTCAAACACCAAAGCAAAAAGCCCAGCCCACAGTACGGATCCAGGCAAACAGCGATGTCACGAGAAGGGTAGAGTTCACAAGCCAGCTTCATGGACCGGCAGAGTGCAGTGACTGCTGAATGAGACATCTGACGGAAAACAACATTTCATCAAATGAAAAGAACCGCAATGCTTTCTTTATATAAGCAAAAACCGCTGTTGGCAGGAGGGCAGATCTGACGTTCTAACCGTTTGAAGGTCTTAATTAGAATCATTTATTTAGACGCTACAGACTACTTTGTTTCCCTCATAGTTTGCAAATTAGGTCCAAAGAAACTAAGAGAGATGATCGAATAAAGGCTATATTACTGTATTGCGCTGTGCCATACGGTACGGCAAGCCATGGTATTGTATTGTATGGTATTGCATTGCACTGCATTACACTGCATTGCAATGCACTGCACTGCATTGCAGGGTGCAATTCGTTGCTGTGTTAGTAGTTCGTAGTGCATGATCAGTGGCGGATCCAGACTAAGAGGGGTAAGGGCCCACTCTCAACATCTTTTCTTCGCCCTTTCGCGGTTTTTGGCGTTTTTCTCGATTTTGAGAAAAATAAAGGGGGTGGGGTGGGGGCGACCCCCTCAGCTCTTCCCCTGGATCCGCCAATGATAATGGAACGGTGCGGCACAGCAGTACCTATAGGTAGTTCTCAGCCAATCTCTATAGACACAGATAACAACTGTGAAACGAACAAATGCTGGTGGACGAACAAAACGAGCTAATGAGAGATCTATTGTTTACTTTCCACCAGCATAGCGGCGACACAGTGAAAAGAAGACCTCACCTTCACTCCTGACAGCATGCCAGTCGTCGAAACACTAAAATCAAGATAAGCTATCATTTCCGGTGTAGGGGCCCTGTAGGGATTCATCAGCTTCTTTTTAGGAGCATCATCCACTTCCACCACTGTGGGCCACGATTTTATGTCTACCACACCAACCGCTTCTTTGGATCTAAGCGCTTTGGCGATGGTATGAGTGGTCAACACAGCACGTGACTTACTGACGTCAATAACCATTTTGACGGTGGGGAGGGTGGTGCTGATGTTGTTGGCGTGAGGTGGACGAACTGGGACTGGAATGAGACCTGAGAGAGAAAGCTTAGTTCGAGTTCGAGATTTCAAGAGAAACTGGGTTTTAAGGTATCAGCCAACCCAACGGGGTCGTCTGCGCGCGGATCGTTCTAGCGCTCTTTGTTTGAACACAAACCCCCATAAACCGCATATTTTCTGAAAGCTGAGTAGTCATGCCTACAGCTAATTCCCTTTAAAAGGTAAAAAACTTTAATGCGCTTACAAAAGGAGGAGGTTTTTGTAAAACTAAGTGTTTTCATTCATTAAGTTCCACGCTCACCAAAAACAAACGGAAGAAAATGATTAACACGGCTTTCATTTCTTCACGCGTTTGCCTAAAAAACCGTGTCTCAGATTTCTCGAAAGCGCGCTCGTTTTATTTTTACAAGCAAATATATTTGGGGATGAGAAATTATTGCCACCGCCAGTGCAAAATAGGCTATAACTTTAAAATGAAAAGACAAATTAAAATTCGCAGACACGGTTTTGTAGGTAAGCTATCTGACAACAATTTGGCCAAATTTCAGCTTAATTGATCCAGGGGTTGCCGACTTGGAGTTCAAAATGCATGCACATCTCGCCTAAATTTTGATTTCGAGAAACAAGGGAAAAAAGAATTTCGACCATAATGGGATTAGCGTCAAGCAAATGAAGTGTTAATTGATAAAAGAAAGTATCAGTTTTCGTGAACAATAGCAGTTTGACAGATAAACAAGAAACAGACAAATTTTCGCAGCAGTGGGAAACTATCTCCGGATCTCCTTGAGAGAAAGCCACTTCCAAGACCGGCGCAACAATTTATTCCTCGAGGTTAGTAAACGCCGAATCATTTGACTGACTTCTCAAATAGTTCCGATTACACGCAGCTTTGAAAACATCTTCATGACTTTACCTTTAATTATAGCTAGGTTTCTAGCGATGCCAAACCTAAGAAAGCGCTCGCGAACTGCAGATAACAGTCCGGCGCTCGTGGATATCGGCGACAAATGCAAATGGCACGTCTGTGAACTCACAACCGTTGTTTTATGGGCTTATAAGAAACAATTCCAGATTATACAATAAAAGAAACATCTTCCTCTCGAAATTCTGCCCACAATCCAACATCTTCTTGATCGTCTTCGACTTCGTCTAACCGAATTTTAGAACGGCTTGCACTCATTTCAGCCGACGGCTGTCCACTGGTATCCCGTTTGTCGATTTCTTGTAGCCATTCCTCTTGGTTGTAAAAGGAATCCTGGTCGCTCGAAGCGAGGTCTGCTGCCGCTTCAACGCTAAATGCTTTATTCCCTTTATTTTTCCTTGGCTTTGACGAAGAAAAGGGACACGATCTTTGTTCTTTTTTGGAAGACATTTGTAGATCGCGCGTGTTTTGTGAAACAAACATACATGTGTTTCCCAGTCACGTAACCTCTCCTTATTTGACAACGCGATGACAGGAAGTTGTCAGCAGCTAATTAGAATAATTAAGACTGCAAAATTGTTTTCGCTCAATAACTTCCCGTACGAAAAACATTTTTTTGTGGAATTTTTTTTACGTGAAAGCTACTCCCACGATCTATCGAAACATATAGAAATCCAAAATTATGAAAAACGCTCAATTTTGGGTTGGCTGATACCTTAAGGGGCACTGTTGCTTGGTATGTATAACCCCAGGGGTGCATTTGCAGAAATGCAACGGTTAAAATATTTTCAGTTTTCTTGAACCAACTTTCCCTTCAAGAAATACTTTGAGATCTACCTGTTCGTGGTACAAGGGACACTCCTATAATACAGCTCCTACGCATAATTTGATTAAAAGTATGACAGGTATTCCCGTGAAAGTGGCCCTATAACTTGGTCAGCCTCTCATATTTCTGACTTGTACACAACTCCTCTTAGCTACAAAATGAAGAAAATCTAACTAAATGCGTAAGGTAATCACTCTTACCAGCATAAAGGCAAGCAAAGACTGCAACTATAAAGTCCACGCCTAAAACGAGAAAATTAAAGAAGGTCTAGTGATTGTACAAGCACAAAACCTTAGCACTCGTACCAAAGCAATGAAGGCAATTCTATTACCAGTAAAATGAGACTACTCCAGATTAAAGCATATCAACTTTTATTATATAGATACTGATGAAATACCAGGATTTCTCCTTTTACTAAAAAATCATATCTTCACCGCGCGCAGTGAAGATACTATTTTTATCTTTCATGTGTGAGGATATTGGTGTCACCATGGTTACCAACATAATTACCCAATTAGAATAGAGCTTCTCGCTCAGGCGCGCGGTCGGTTTTATGTGGAAATTTCATCAGTATCTATATAATAAACAGAACATTACATGGCCGCTTGGGGATACGAATTTCATCTTCTCGTGCTGAAAGTATCTCTTCAGTACTTTCAGCACTCGAAACCCTCTATATCAAAACCTTTCCAATATTTCGTTTGCGTTTTCTCGAGGACGTGAGCGCATAACGGCAAGTTTCCCTTTCATTTTCTTTGCTTTTACACCGTTCAAAGTAATTTAGACCCTGGACATCTCGGAAGCATTTTTCACGTTAAACAAATTGGAACAATCGCAAACGAGTTACAAAAACGAGAAGTTGTATTTTGAAATGACGTTTTCGTTGCCGTCATCGTCGTCGTTGCTAAAGGTCCCTGCTCTCTCTAAGACATCATAATCATAATCCTAAACCCGATCATAATCTTTGGTGCGCCCCAGTTACACGTTGTAGTTGCAGTCCAAAAAAAATAGCAGATGGCTTCCGCTGTGTGTATAAATGGATTCTTCGTATGCCCCACATTGATACAGCAAATGAATAGATTTCTGTTCCCTGTTGTTGAGACATTTTTAGACTGGACTGACAAGTGAAGACTGCTTTTCAAACATTACGACAGACACTGACCAGGTGTGAAAAGAAGCGCCACATTATCACCGGAGCTAAGTCGTCCTTGCTCGACCGCCATCTGAGCTACGCGCTCTGCTCTTTTGTGAAGCTGTGCTGTTGTCAGCAGGGAGCCTACAGTTCCCTAAAACAACAACAAAATTTGCAGTATAGAGGTGACATTGACGCCTCTGGAATCATTTTATTTTGGTATCTTGTTCGCTCCCCACTACCCCTCACTGAGTGCATTTTTCCATGTTGGATATGTCCAACGATAGTAGACCGACCCCGTTTATTTAAGCTGGCTGTTTGCAGTTGGAAGCTCGTTGCAACATGTTGCCCTAGTTAAGACAACAATTCTCCCCATCTTCACCAAAGACGAGTATCCTTGAACTGTTGCGAAGCTCAACAAATGAGCTGAGTACAATTTGGTTAAGGTTAAACATTTCAATCCGTGAGGCAGCGGAGAATGATTATTGTGCAAGTGGAATCTTTACCAGCATAAAAGAAACAACCAGCTAGGTCAACTTATACTTTGAACAACTGGAGGCTGGAATACAACACACGATAGTGTACGACTTTGTTACCTTGGCGTTCACTAATGTAAACAGTGTGTGGTCAGGCATAGTCTGCGCTCTCCACTTGAGAATCTCAGCCAAAAATTGGTACTGCAAAGACGAAAGATAAGATAAGACAGTAGCACTCGTCGGGATTTTGTTCTTTCCAAACTTTTTCCAAGATCCAGGTTTGTGGTTCGGCTTAAGATTCAGCCCACACCTATCCACCAACAGTGCGATTCTTGTACAAAAGGGCAGTAACTGAGCGGCAATTGAGTTCTAATTCCATACAGTACCTTTCGAGCCATATCACTGTCCTCTTCAATGTCTGCAATTTCTCTTCCAGATGCCCCTCCTATTCTTGTTCCCATCACAATGCTACCGACCATCGTGGCTGCCGGACCAGGCTCTGAGGAACAACTCAACAAGTCAGCATCGTTACTATGTGCTGTTGAGGGGTTATAGTTGTTTTCGGTGTGGATGTCGTAATTGTAACTTCCGGTCAAACTGCCACCGTCTTGATATTTAAATGGAGAGTGCATTCCCTGGGATAAGCACCAAAACTAGTGGGGGCGGAATGGGAGGGAAGTGATAAGTGGGGGCAGAGAGCCACAACACAACAAAGTGGGTCCCCTCGAAGGTTTAAGCGCTTTTCTAAGATTGCGTCAGGCAATACAAATCAAAAGGGGGCAGGTTGATTGAAGTCTAAGTTCTTCACAATCACACAGAAAAAAGAAAGGAGCGTTAAACGGTGCAGCACTCCTGTTGGGCTTAGTTCTTAAACGTCATGCCACCTTTGGATGTTTCTGTGGCAAAAGAGTACACGGGGAGTGCGTGAGGAACTTTTTCGGGATCGTCATCATCATCATCATCATACGAAAACATCCAGGCTAAATCTTACAGTCTGAACCTTTACTTTGTTTGTTTAGTTTGGACTAAATTGTGATTTCCGGTGCGAAAATAAGGACGTTTAGCTTACCAGGGTGTTTTTGCCGCGGTTGAGGAAGGTTTGTCACACAAGAATGTGGACACATCAGAATGTTGGCAGGATGAAGGGAGCCTTCTAAGAACCTCTGCCTCGTTTCGTGGATATGCACCGCACCACTGCTGGTCTACAAGAATAAAAATTTATTCAGATCTTGGAAGTTAAAGAGTTAAATGACTCCATGTCTTTCTTTTGTGTTGAATGCAGTGAGGGGAAAATAAAGATTCAACTACAGCCTGGTTCACACGTACGACGCAAATGCAAACACAAGGAAATACACGTGAGAACCACCGTAACAAAAATGCACTTGTACTTGCGCTTGCGTTTGCACTTGACACGTGTGAACGCGCGAGACGCAAATGCAAATCAGACTCGTTCGCCATCTTGAATAAAGACTTTGACTGCTCTTGCAACTGCGTCGCACGTGTGAACCAGGCTAACAAACCTACCTTAGGCAATCCATCATGTGACACAAGACATAAACAATAAATGCCAACCTGTCAGGTAAACAAAACGTGTTAGTGACGACGGGTAGGGTCCAAGAAACGGCCACAAACTACACTACAATGGAAAAAAGGACAAATCTTGAGAAAACAATACTATGTTTTTTTTTAGTGGGGGGAGTTTGATGCATTAATATGCACACCAGCTTGGTGCGGTTCGTAACATCAGGTCATGTTTGTCTCACTTGAGAGAGAGAGCAGCCTTGAAATTTGACCCTACCCCATGAATATGGCCCCGGCTTACTTCTTACGGCCCCTTGCTGGTCACATTGACTGGGTTCCATTGCACCAGTGTAGAAGAGATGTACACCCGGAAAAGGCCAGAACAAGCGGGACACCCCACCCCCCTTTCCCAATCTATAACCCCCATGAAGGCTCCCCTCGGTAGTTTTGACGCTACTTCTAGGTTGGTCTTATTAGCCAAGATGTCGGCAGATTGTCCGAAGCATACGACCTGAACCCTTTGAACACTAACATCAGCCTGTAGATTCTCCACACTGTACTCCATACATTTTCTATGGTATCGATAAGGAGAATTTGTTCAACAATCAAGACCTTTGTTACTTGTTGATCACTTTCGTTTTTCTCACAACCTTTATGTCTGATTGAGCAGTGTTACAAGGAGAAATTAAATATTGGTCACTCTTTGGGGCTAGAGAGTTAACAATCACAACGAAGAACGGATACTGGCCAGTCTACCCTGAGGACTGCGTTGGATGATGAATAACTTACAATACAATGACATTCCTGTTCAATCAAGTTAAACGATAGCAAATACATACATTGTGAATACTATCAACTGCAGGTAAAACATGACTCATCCACTGAAAGCTCTGAAAATACAATGACCAACTGTGTTAGAAGCATAGTCTAAACGGGGACCGTCAAAGCGCTTTGAGTTGTTCAACAATAATGCACATGCACTGTAACGTAACGTAACGTAACGTAACGCTACTATAACGTTAAGCCCACTGATTGTCAAAGAGTCGACAAACAGACTCGGTTAATCAATTAAAAAAATCAACCAAAAACACTTGTAACAACAACAATAACTAATAAAGAGCTTATAGCTAATACATTTTCTGTGAGTCCGGAAGTTTACTGAATAAATTTACGATAATTATACTGTTTTGTTTTTAAATGATTAGAATAATTACAACTTTTCTTATTCTTTAAGTTATTTTTCTACAGTTAATGGCAGCCACTTCACAATAAAGATTTTTTTAGGAACACATTTATGCCATTGTTCCAAGCCTAATTGAACTAAAAGACGGATTAAGGAGCAAACTTTCCTCTGACCCCTCGCCTTTCTAGCACCTTTAATATAGCCTATACACCACACAGCAGTTTAGAGTGCAAGATATAGGGTAAAACACGACCGCATAATATCACGAAAATTTGGTTTTATCAAGGGAGTTGATACTGTAAATTGACCACAGTACAGGGATTCACACTATACCACACTCCACCAGAATGCATGCAACAAAGGTTGTGTAATTATGTGTAATACCATCCACGATTCCACTGCATTATTTCTTCACACCCACCTCTTCTTCCGAGCAGTTTTGCCGTTGCTCAGCAACAACAACAATTCTTTCATCTTTGAGAACATTTATTGAGAAAATGGCGATCCTGCAGTGAAGAAAGAGAAGTATATGTAGCATAAGACTGTATACCGTGGCCCATAGATTGAGGACATGCTACCTACGATAAGGGACCGGGTAGGGGGAACTGGTGGGATTTGGGGGAGTGTCATTTGTAAATTGTACGACCCCCCCCCCCTTCACCATCTACTCAAATAACACCTCTTGAGAAGAATTTTTTTAGGGGGACAACCCCCTCCTCCAAAATAAGTTACACTAGTTATTTTGTCCACTTTTGTGTCTCAGAATTTCGCTTGACCAACCCTTTTCTTTAATTTGTTTTTATTTTTTGCATTGATATATAGTTACATTCTTATCACTTCTGGGAGTTTAAGGGTTAAGATAAACACTGACCTTCCTCTGTAAACAAATTTGATTGGATGAACAGCTAGAATAGTGGCCTTCAAGTCGTCGCAGTTGTGTCGTCTCCCACTCACTTTAATTATGCCGTCAGCTGTACCGCACACAAATACCAGTCCACCCTTGGGAAAAATTAAGAAAATTAACCATCAATGATAAATCGAATTCAAAAGGGAGGGGAGGGGAGGGGAAGGAAGGGAAAGTAGCAAGGAAGCTTTCAAACGAAGTGGTCCCTACAGAAATGGACTTCCTGACATTTTTAGGCCTTGATATGCAAAGGTATCAGCCCAAATACAGTACATTATTGGAGTCTTGGCAGAAGTTCAGTGAAGACTAGGAAATTCAATGGAATTGTCACACAATCCCCGAAATTCTAGACACAGCCGCGATTTACTGCTACAAACACTCAGGGCAGTGAAATTTGACTCAGAAACTCAAACTTGTTTACTGCTAACGACGGACTAAACCAACTACTGTCTAACAGTACATCGCTTAGGAAAGATTGTGACCCGAAAAAAATTCACTGTGTTTTTGCTTTGTTTTGTAAACAATTAACAATTATTGGACGAGGTTGAGCAAAATATCGATAACCGAGTTCAATAATTGTTTTATCATTCGATCACCAAGTTTGTTTTGATACTTTTTCTTTTTGGGGAAGCGGTAAGCGTGCGCTGCTGGCAGAAATCAATAGGCCATTTCCGAGTTCATGTCTGCCTCCTCTTCAACGCGAGTCTAAGTGCGAAGATTTTGTTATGAAAATTAGTTTTCATTCATATGTAAAGTAGAAGTAATTGCCATCACAAAATCTTCGCACTTAGACTCGCTTTGAAGAGGAGGCAAACATGAACTCGGA
The DNA here is from genome assembly GCA_948470475.1 of Galaxea fascicularis. NCBI lineage: Eukaryota > Metazoa > Cnidaria > Anthozoa > Scleractinia > Euphylliidae > Galaxea > Galaxea fascicularis. The sequence goes on along the minus strand of OX419337.1, from coordinate 30,981,910 downwards.
AATGGCCTATTGGTTTCCTTCTCAGTTAAATAATTTATTCTAGCGTGGTTACAATTGCGCATGAGCAGAATATTATTTGCAGCAAAAACGCATTTAGACGATATTACGCATGAGCAGATCATTATTTGTAGGCAGTTATTTGCAGGTCACGTGGTGGGCTCTCAGCCAATGAAAAGGGGGGAAATATCCATCGAATGATAATTAGTAATGGCTAATTCTTGTAACTGTTACATCTGAGTGTGAAGTATATATGAAATAATTCTGAGTAGCAGGTTGTTTGGGTCCTATGGCTTTCCAAAACAATAATTTATGGTCGACTCAAATGTCATGGAAACATTTTGTATTCAAACAACATGGCTGACTCGCTTACTTGCACAAGTCAGTGTTTCCAAAGTACAGGGGTTAGGAACCTTTCATAGTGACAATAGTAGTGGTAGTTATAACTGTTTATTTAGCTGTACCGTTCCCTACTCAACAGCAACAGAAACTTACAGGCCCTAGGAATCCCAGCAAACCAGTTCTAACAAAGTCACTTAGTGGATACTGTTCAAAGGGTGCTCCATCATCTAACGTTGGTTGAACCTATCATGAAGAAAAGCAAAAGAAATCAGTATGGTGACCCAGTATCAACGATACCGTGGGTTATTATTTATTAACATTTTCATAACTGGAGAGCTAGATGACTTCAAAAGAGAAGACAATAGACTGAACATCTCATCCTCTCTCAAACTTTAATGCAAACCCTTATAAAAGAAAGTTCAGCTCACAAGAATAGCGGCTTAAGCAACGACGACGGCGACGGCAACGAAAACATTATTTCAAAATACAACTTCTCGTTTTCGTAACGTTTTCGCGATGATTCCAATTCGTTTAACACGAAGAATGCTGGCGAGCTGTCCAGGGTCTAAATTACTGTGAACGGTGTTAAAGCAAAGAAAAGAAAGAAAAACTTGCCGTCATGCGCTCACGTTCTCGAGAAAACCTAAAATTTGGTCCTTTCACGTTGTTGTTTTGCAGAGAACGGCAAAGAAATGTACCAAAATGTAAAACGCACGCGCAGAACTATTGTTTTTGCTCATTAAGCCTATTATTTTATGGCGTTCTCGTTGCCGTCGCCGTCCTCGTTTCTTAAGCTCCCTACTGATTTACCTTGAATGTATGATTTGTTTTGCCGGCTAGTCCCCAGTATGCACTCCCTGTGGCTCCACTTGACACGCACAGCTCACCAACTTCATCGCTTTTACATAAGTATGGAGGACCTTCCAGCTTAACCACAGCTATCTTAGCTAAGAAATATTCAAGAAAGACATTAACAACAAATGCGAAACATAAGTAAAAACACATAATAAAATGCTATAATGAAATAAAAATGCAGGTTGGAAAAACAAGTAACCAAATCAGCGTGGCAGGAAACGAGTCCAGTGACTACTTAGTCTTATTATATCTTTCAGTCAGTACGCGCGCTGTGATTGGTCAATTTTGCAGGCCGTATTCCACTGTACGGCCCGCTAAATTTGAAAGTTTTATTTCCCGCGCGCCAGCTTAACCTCAGAGATATAATAAATATCTTACTAACATCGTTTTCTCGGTCCACACCGTAAGTTACGGATCCTCGTTTTTTCCCTTTGAATTATGGCCCAAACGCGAAATCAACGGGAAAAAACTCGGTCCAAACATTTAATTTACAGTACGGACATGGAACTCGGTTAGTAAGACAAGTGTACGTGTAAGAGGTATGTATAATCATAAAACCTGATAAAAAAATGTTGGTCAAGTCTGGCGTTACCCATTACGCAAAATTAGTAATTTAAAGATCCAGTATTGCTCATTATGCACTGCGCGCTCGAAAACAATAGACGCCTCGCTCCCGTGAAACTAAACAACAACAGAGGCGTGTCGAGCATAATGTACAATACCAGGTCTTTAAAGTCCCTACATGAACATTTTTATGCCAGCATCTGAAATGGAAGCTAATCAGCAACATCGCGCTATAGTGCTTTTTACCCATTGACTCAACTTTCCCAAGCTGCTGTACACAGAGTAACCTGTTAAACCCCTAAGATCAAAATTTCAATTCTCATTTTTTGCCCCCACACATCTCCTACATCAAGCAAATTCCTCTTGTGTGAACCTTTTTGATTCTCATGGCCACTCTGTTTTATAAAGCGCCGATATTTCATTATTCGGGGTCAAAGGGTTAAGCAATTAAGGAAATTTTAATTAGTGAACATGTGATAAAAGGACACATCTAACTTTCACGTTTGAAATGTAAATGCTGAACAATGGGGATGCTTCAGGACATAAAATTTAGTGGCAAATTACAAAGGTGTGGTCAAACCTCCTGGCAATACTGTCCCACAGTCTTGCAGTGTCAGTGATGTTAGGGATCCTTCTTTGTCGACTCGCACCACACCATGACTCAAACCAGATAACGACAACACACCACGACCAGTAGCAGTTGTGCCTGGTTTGCCTGGTCTGTGGAGATAATTTCATATAGACAGCCAATGAAAACAAAAAGCAGGATAGTAAATACTTAAGTGTTCAGCTTTATACAAACTTGTTATTTCAACACAAGGAGGTTCAAAATTGTAACCCAAAATAAAAGTTACACAATGTACTTCAGACATTTTATTATACTACTAATAAAAAATATTAACATTATTCTTCATAAATAGCATCAAATGTCAGTATCTGAGCCACTGAGCACCGACCCCTCCATCCTCGGAGACCCAGGGGCAGATAGTCGGGATAGGACGAAGATTGGGACTAGCGAAAGTTTGTAAGGCGAGCGAAAGAGAGCCGCTGGGCACCCATCTTTAACGGACTAGTTCCAGAACCCATTCAAATCCGTCTTACTGATTGGGCACAAATTTTGTGGCATTGTATTTTTTGTGCCCAATCGGCGATCAGTATAGATCGCGCTCTTTTCGTGACGCCTTACACAGATAGGAAAATGTTAAATTTGCTGTCGGCCATATTTTCATTTTCTCCCGTTGTACACGGTGTCTTACGAGGAAAGTTTTGGGGGAAAGGGGCCCACAAAAGCCAGAAGCCTACAAATTTAACCTGTACTCAACCAAAAGGTTCTTGCAAGGAACTCGAAAAATGATTGCAGTAAACTTGACGCGAGGACGTCTTGCATGTACACGGCCACATATCGTGGTTGTATGAGCATTTTTTCTGAAGTACTTATAAAGGTGGTGGGCGACTCCTGCAACTTCTCGAGGCGAAGGTCAGAATTTCTGCTGCACGGGCTAGACTGGTTTGCCAATCGGGCGAGCATTTCGCGAAATTGAACCTTGCATTTAACCTTCGAGTTCAACATCATCAGTTGTCAGCTGAATTTCGAGCAAGATCTTGAGAAGGCGTTGAAGAAAGTTTCTGTTCTTCCATATGTTGTAATCAAATAATTTTGAAACCTTTGTATAGCTTGGGGCACAAATTCCCAGAAAATTCGTTTGTTGTGGTGGTCTCTCCACTTAAGGCAATAATGGTGAGTGGTTGATGTCATTTAACTTGAAAGCTGCTTTTGTGAGGGGAAAGAAAAACGAAAGACCAACAAATAAAGTCGAACAAAACCCCATTAAAAATATGTTTTCGAAACTTAAAATTAATCTTTTGAATATCAACTTCTGTTGTAGGGTTCATGAAGAGCTGGTGAAAAACACCATGCGAAGAACTATCAGCGATTAACACAGCTCCAGGGTAATCTAATCCAATCTACAGTTTTTGTGCACACCTCAGGAAATGACGCATTTTGGTCAACAGATAGAATTGCGGTCGATCCGCCCCGCATCATCCAAAGTCGATCCGCCCCACAGCTAATTTCTGTTCAACAAAAGATGATCTCTAATGTTAACGTACCAGTACTGTTCTGAAAGCGTTATAGAAATGTGCACGTATAAAATTTCCCGTTTCGTAGATGATGTATGAATATAGCTTCTGTTCAAGTAATATTTACATGTAGTACCTATTTGCCATAATGCAAACCGCTTTATGGTTCGATCAGCTGGTAGAGTGGAAGACGAGGCCTGCCTGAAGCGCGACATGACATATCGATACTCGTAGTTGACACCTAACCACAGTACACAGTACCTCTTGGTGAAAGAACGCATTAACCGCAAGCAGATGATATTTGAATGTTTTCGTAAACAATATGCATGGAATAGTTTTCGTGAATCTAAAATAACACATCCATAGTTGTCGTATAACCACAGTACGCAGTACCTCTCAGCAGACGATATCTAAATGTTTTCGTAAAACATATACAGGGAATTGTTTTTAATATATCCATACATGACGCATAACCACAGTACACAGTTAGGGTTAGGGTTAGAAAGTAAGTTGGATCGACTTTGGATAATACGGGGCGGATCGACTCTGGGGCGGATCGACCGGTTACCAACAGATATCAGTCAAAATTACAAAGCCCCATGTTTCCAATATCTCATAAGTTAAATCCTTCGTGAAAGATTCCTTGAACAATGCCACAATCATAATTCAACTTTAGTTTGCGTGTGGACATCGAAGTAGCCAGTAGCAAAAGTTCCAGGGGTGGCCCACTCCCCGTATAAGTAAACCAGAAAAACAGCTCACTCACATCAAACAACCACCACGACATGCGGCCGACTTTAATTATACAAGACAACAGCAAGACATACAATGTACATGCAAGACGTCCTCGCGTCAAGTTTACGATACCTGCGATCATTTTTTGAGTTCCTTTTGGTTGAGTACAGGTTAAATTTGTAGGCTTCTGGCTTTTGTGGGCCCCTTTCCCACAAAACTTACCTCGTAAGACACCGTGTACAACGGGAGAAATTAAAAATATGGCCGACAGCAAATTTCACAATTTCCCATCCGTATAAGGCGTCACGAAAAGAGCGCGATCTATACTGATCGCCGATTGGGCACAAAAAATACAATGCCACAAAATTTGTGCCCAATCAGAAAGACGGATTTGAATGAGTTCTGGAACTAGTCCGTTAAAGATGGGTGCCCAGGGGCTCTCTTTCGCTCGCCTTACAAACTTTCGCTAGTCCCAATCTTCGTCCTATCCCGACTATCTGCCCCTGGGTCTCCGAGGATGCGACCCCTCCCGTAAGCCAACAAGTTGTAATAAGTTACAATGTAATAAGGTCAGTGATAATGTTGTGTTATGAGAGGGGTTGGTGTGCAGTTGCCCCAATACTGAAGTTGATCCCATAAATACAAAACAAAAAACAACAACAACAACAACAAACAAACAAAACAAAACAATCAATTAACAAATTAATAAATACCTCCTCAATGCAATTGTCATAGTTTCTGTTGAACTTGCACAAGGACACAGAGCCTCAGGTTTCAAACCCTTAGCCTCAAATGCATTAAGAAAGGAATCACAAGCTGATAATGACCCTGCAAAGAAGGCAATTAAATTCCCAATTTCAACTATCAATAGCAAGATAATCCAGTTTAAGATAACTTTCCAAGACAGGTCTGACCAACATAGGTGTTTCCAAATCTTCTTAACTTAATCACTCTGTTTGCTCCATTGGGGAACCAGCTGTCTACTGGGTTTCATGCCTGACACCCCTCTATTACAAGTTTAAACTGGGACATTGTGATCTTTGGAAATAACAGTTGGGGAGTTGAGTATTTTACACTCTGAGTTTCATTATGAAGTGCCTGAATGGACTTTAAGATTGACCTTGTTCAAAATAAGCGGCCATGCATTACTATCGCTATGGCTTGGAAATGAATGAGAGAATAAACATTAGCATGCATCAAAAAGAAATCAAAGAAATCAAAGCTTGTCCTCTTGATTTCATCAGCTGCAGGTGTACACCCCCAAACCAAAAACACTGACACAAGCCTCTTTAAAGTGACCATACAATGATGCTGACTTTTAATCTAATCATTTGACTGATATGAAAGTCTTTGGCAGTTGTAACATACATCTTCTGAGAGAAATCAATTTCATGTAATGTACATTGTACAAAAAAAAATCTTGCCAGACTAAAACAACATACACTACCCTGGTGAGTACATGTACATTGTACATGTAACATGAAACATGAGCATATACAATATAGACCCTTCTCCAAAATGGCAGCCGAAAATTCAAATAAGTTAAAATTAAAAACGTATACCAGCACTAGAAAGAGCTCCTTTTCTTTAGTAACCCTGCAAAGTTTCAGCATATCAGGTGTAATATGAGCTGAGAAAAATGTAAGTTGAAAAATGAAAACTTTACAAGCATTTGTATGACTGGTGGTATACGCCATACCCCCAGTCATACAAACGTCTGTAAATTTGTCAAATTTCAACTTACATTTTCTCAGCTGATGTAACACCTGATATGCTAAAACTTTGCAGGGTTACTAAAGGAAAGGTGCTCTTCCTATTTCTGGTATCAGTTTTTCATTCAGTTCAATTTTAACTCATTCAAATTCATTGCTGCCATTTTGGAGAATAGTCTATTGGTATAAATATTATCTAGTTTTCTTTTTAAACATCAAAATAATACATAAATTTCTCTTAGTTGGAGGCAGGGAGTAATGTATTTCTGGTCCAGCCATTTAAATAATCAGTATACAATTGGCAACTAATCAGCCATTATGCACTCACATGGATTAGCTCTGTCTGCCAGTAATAGCATTCTAATAGTAACAAGGTTGACATCTTTCATGTCTTTACTGGCATGCAAAGACCAGTGAAGATCCCTTGAGCTCACCAATGCACATGTAGCTGAAAATAAAAATCCCCTAATTAAGAGGTGGACATAGAAGGTGAAGCCAAAGATTGTGTTGAAAAAAGTAACAACACTTAGCTTTATGGCTGACTACCATAGAAACTACAGTAGATGCACTTCAAGTACATAAAAAGTCACCCCTTTAAGAAGCAACCATCTGAAATCAGCATTCATTTCCTTTCCTTTCCATGTACCCTCAAAGTGTGCAATAATAATTTAAATATAACCAACACCAAAGAAAACTAGAGCCGACCAAAATACAGGAAAGCCACTGAAAAATAAATCATTTGAAACTGTCCAAAATTCTTGCACTAATTCTTTTTACAATAACCCTTCTTTGGTCTCTAATTTCCGACTAATTTTTTTTCCAATTACTATAATTGCAAAAATTAATACAGGTTAACAAAATTATAAGTGTAAGTCCCACCACAATACAGTAAGTAACAATAAGGTGGCATGTGTAGTATCTTTGGATACAGTACCTCTGTGTTTTGTAACCATTTGCAGCCACATGGCAGGAAAATTCTTTAATACTGAAGGAGGCACATAGATCACATGCATGCCATTCATGACACTCTAAAAAAGTGGAAAACAAAGAATGCAGCATGTTAGAAGGTTGCAGATGTAGGAAGGTGAGGGGCACAATTATAATCGTTTGCCTGAAAGCCAGATCTTCTACAAATACACTGTACATCTTAAAACAAAAACTGGAAAGGAATAAACAATGGTTGAACAGGAGCTCGGAAAGAAGGCAGAAGGGAAGGAGTTCAAGCTCTTTCCCTGCTTCTCTTAAAACCCATTATCTACATGTATTAATGTGGAGCATAATAATTATTTTCAACTGGACATGCTTCAACAATATTTACTAACATCAAACTTACTGTTAAAACTGAATGCCATAATCCTACTTCTCGTTTTGGATCAAGAACACTGATCATCACTTCTCCTTAAAAATATAAATTTCAAGAAAGAAAACATATCACACACCAAAAAAAAAAAAGTAACAGACAACCTCAACAGATGTCACTTAACCAACAGAACTTCTTCAGGACAATAAAACATACTGCATCACAAAATAACCTAAGGAAAGGAAGCTACATGTTCTACATAGTCTTATGATCAAGAGCTGACTGCCTCAAGAGAGTTACATGTATTGGTCATTAGCTGGGGATCTATTGTGCTTGACATTTTTACAAGCCACTTGTATAATCCTTAAAAATAATGTTGCCATTACTGTACATGTATGTGCTGTACTGAAAGGAATTTCTATGTTTGAGGTGAAAATAAACAACATCATGGAAAGAAAATGCAGGATTGCATTTGATAATCAAACCATGACTATGGTTTCTACAAACAAATAATGACTATTATTTTACTGAAACTGCAGTAGTTACTTAATTTTTTTAACATTCTTCAAAGACAGTTTTAAAGGCAACAATAATATTAAAATTAATTTGGTTGAAGGCCAGAAAATTCACAAAAGCAGTTAAAGCCTTTAAATTAAAAGCACTTGCAATAAAAGTATGATTATGATGTATTATGCAAGTAGAGGCTGGCCTGAATTTTTACCTTCAGTGTAGGAACAAGCTTGACTAAGGACTTGTGCATGTAGATTCATGCTCATCCGTGTTACCGTGACACCCATAACTGCACCATCTTTACCTACTGTTGACTGGTGAGACAGTAAACAAACACAGTAAGAACAATATTATCATCATCATCATCATCATTATTAGGATGCAGGATGGCCAAGTGGTTTAGGGCACTGGATTTCAATGCGGTGACCCGGGTTCAAATCCCACTCTGACCTCTAGCTGGTGTTGTTCTGGGTAAGTGCCTGGTTCAGCTCCTCGGTCATCCTTGTAAATAGCCAACTGGTCTGCCTCCTGCCAGTTGGGTTTCTTATCATGTTGAGTTTATTTGAATTATTTGTTTCATGTGTTTGCTCAGTCCCACTAGCCTTTGTGCTAAATAAACTGCCGAGGGTAAATAAAGGTCTTACTATTATTATTATTATTATTATTATTATTATAAATTATTATTATCATATCTCTGTACACATGCTGTGATTAGTCAATATTATGAGCCAAATTCTACTGGCTCACTAAATTTAACAATATGGTTGACGTAAGGCTGCCACTAAAAGTGCAGCTTTACTTCAACTATGTAATTACAGCAAGGACCTTGAACTCAGTTCCTAAGAGGTATTTACTATGTATTGCTATGAGAATTTGAACAATGGAAGCTGTAAACCTCAATGTAGGCAGGTGAACTTCTATCCAAGTTTGAGGGAGGCTGCCAGTCTTTTGGATGTCTGTTTAGATTTGCCGTAACAAACCACTGCAACTTGGGCCAACCTGTAGTGATGACAAAAAAAAAAAAGTTGAGGCTAAATTCTACTTGGGCTAAGTTAAAGTCAAGCTTGGGGCCGGTCAACAGTCACCCCCTGAAAAATGGTTTGCCATCAATATACAATACTGTATGTAGCTTGCTTGCTGTTTGACAAATAATTCTGCTCACTAATTCCTGGAGTTTTTGCTTATGTCACACACACTAAAACACTTAAATCATTTTAAATATTTTCTTGGCAAAATTTAAGTTTATCTTGGCCTGCAGATAGCAAATTTGCTATTTGTAGCGGGCCAGCCATCAATATCCTTTAAGTTACAATAATTATTAAGTAAAGAAACTAAAAACTAAAGAATTAGACATTGCATGTTAAAATAATTATAGAGAGAAGCATAACTGGTAAATACATCAAAAGTTACATAGTGTACCAATAAAGTTTTGGAACAAATCAGATACTAAGGTTTGTTTTAATTGTGCGGTTTTTGAGCCTGGAGGTACTATTTTCAACATCAAGGATCTGAAATAAAGACTTTTTATTTGTTTTTTTTAAAGGAATTTTTTGATAATGTCCCCCTCCCAATGAGGTAAATTTGGATGCAGGTGAGTATGGTAGGTTCCACTGAACCTCCCAGTAAGACAGGTGCATGGTGGGGGGAAGGGGGATTCAGACTAGATTGCCATGGTTACATGTACCTCCAAGCATTTGGTCAGACTTGCTTACCAAAACAGCACCTTAGGGAGATAAAATAACGCACATCTGTGCACAGCCATTTGAGGCCCTACCCTTTCATCAGATAGACAAATCTGACATACCTTTAAATGTACACACATGGCCAGTGTCATCTTTAGGCAAACCTTTCAAGCAAGCATCAGAAGTAAGAGCCCATGATACTCCACAGCTACCAAGAAGGAATCCAATTTGCTGACAGCCAGGGTACTACAAAACACATCATGCATTAAATCTGGCTGCATCATTGGCGATGTGTTGTGTATCTGTACATACCGTGTAAAGGCTTCCAGGAAAATTCAGGATAATCGACTTGGGGTTGTGAAGTACATGTAGATGTAGATGGCTTAAACGTATTAGCTGGTGGCTATTTAGCTATCTTATACTATACCAGGACTTAAGATTAAATTTGAGAAAATATCCCAGTGGAGAAGCTAGCTAGGGATACAAAGTTGATTGGTGATTTACTCCAGCTACTTTTGACAACCCTAAAATTAGTTGCTACATGTAATAACACTGTCATGGGTTGGGTTGTCCATGTCCATAACATAACATAACATAACATAACATAACACAACACAACACAACACAACACAACACAACACAACACAACAACATAACATAACATAACATAACATAATTTATTTAATGTCAAATACACAGGGAGTGGTTACCCAGTCTCTCAAGCTGGTGGCTCACATTAAAAGTGATTGACAATTAAACAACTATGAATTAAAAAGGCTAAAAATCTAAAGTAGATTGCCGCATACATGTATTGCAAGTGAGCACACTTGCTTTGTAATGGAACATACAACGTACAGTATAAACAAAAGAGTGGCACAAAGCAGAACACTTACATCTTTGCTGGCAGGTGGCTCAATAGGTACAGGAATGATTCCAGCAATAAGACAACCATAAAAACTTGTCATAAAATTGATGGGATCATCAGCTTGGTACACCAAGGCAACCTACACACAGAGACAAGGAATACAGTGAATGTAGGGTCATTTTATTAATAATGTAAAAAAAATGTGACCTCTAGAAGACAACTAAAAAATACATCAAAAAATAAATGAACAGCCATTAATAAAATTTGTTAAGAGAAGTTGAAACAGAAATGTGCCCTCGTCTCAAGAACTGATGAAAGTCCACAACAAAAAATTAATAACACTGTATAGACTGTAATTTAGTTTTACAGTACAGTATCTAGTTTTAGTTTTCTAATGCTATAAAATTATTATTAATAATACCATTATTGTTACACTGGTTACCATCTGATCTCTCCATAATGGTAATTGGTTTTATCGGATTACAAAAATAGGTTAGGTTAAAAAATATCTTAATTTTCACTGGTCTGATCTACATGAAGTCCCTGAGTGCCTCACTCCTCCCATTATTAACTTTCCTAAATAGGTCTTTCTCTTTCTATACATTGCAATTTAGTTTTACAGGCCATCTGATAGGGTGCAATGACAAATCAGAAATTATGCAATATGGTCAGGGCAGATTGTGTGATAAATGCGATAAATTATGCAATTTTTTCTGAGATGTTTAAAACTTGTTTTACCAGGTTTCTTAGAAAGAAAACCACTTTTGTGATGCTTTAAAGGCAGTTTAAACCGTAAAGGAACAAAAACTATGCAACTACATGTATGAGTAAATTACGAGATTGCAAGAACAGAACATCAATCCATAGTCCACGTGAAAAGTGCCTGCCGGATATTTTCCTGCTCTATCTTTTGAAATCGAAATCGCACCATTGCATAATATCAGATGACCTGGTTTTAACTAGTTTTTTTAAATGCTATAAATTATTATTAATAATATTATTATTCTTACACTGGTTACCAGCTGATCTCTCCATAATGGTGATTGGTTTTATCAGATTAAAAAATGGCATCATTATCATTATAAATATTGATTAAAAGGTCTGGATAGTAGCAGACATGTTACGACTACACTAAGTCAACTCTGTACTTTGTAATTTAAACTAAAGATGACAGAAGATTCTGTTGAATCAGCTATTTAAAAAAGACATTGTTTTTTGTAATCGTAACAATAATTATTGAGTAGTTGTTATTATTGTCATTTATTTGATTATTTATATTTTATTTTATTTGATTATTTATTTTATTATCAGCTGTTTAGACCATTTCAACAACTCACTCTGTCTCCTGTCATAATGGACGTTCCTTCCTTATGGCTTCCAACCTTATTCAGTAAAGCATACGCCAGCTTCATTGATCTGGACAGAAGTTTACCTGCAAAGAAGCATTAAAAAGAAAATTCATTCAAGCTATGACTGTAGAGATTCAATACCACTGACTCAACCAAGGATGGAGAGAGTTATACTTGCCATGGCTGCATGGTCTGTAAATAATTACTCCAGCCGTCATTACAGTTTGAGTGACAAGTTACGCTCCATGTAAATTTGACACCCAAGATTTCTATAACAGTCATTAGATCCTCTATAACACCAAGGTCTGCACCCTTCAAGGGTGACAGCTGCTTCAAGGGCTATAATAGCTTATCACACTTTCACATTACACGAACACACTGCACTGGTATGCCAACCTACTTCATTTACATGCACGTACAACAACAACAACAACATGTGCATCATGGTTACCAGAGCAATTTTCAACTGAGAGTCATTACTAATACGCAAACCGCAGCAATTTACACCAATTGAAAACAGATTCAAACAGTCCAATGTACCACCACAAAACCTACATGTGCTGCACATCTACTGTATCCTATTTACCTGAAGTGTCAATGAATGACCGTTTTGCCAAACATGAAGAAAATAAAGCAGGACAGAATTTTGATAAATGCAGTGTACAGTACATACAGTACATAAATGTAAGTTTCAGTTTTAAAATAATATTTGGAAATTATCGCTGAGAACATTACATGCATGTTCTAGATACAGTCTCTGGTTATGTGACAAACAAGGACATTGAACACCAATCAGAATTGGGACATGCTGTACATGTATTAACATGAATAACATGTACAGTATTAACATGACTGTGATGCTACAAGTTTACTGTTTTCTAAACTTACCATAGGTAAGCGAGACGTTAGTTTTGCCATGGTTGTCGACAACAGAAAAGCACGGCAACTTTGGAGACTTGGAAGCAAACCTACTCACTGATTCCTCTAAATTTTTGGGCAGCTCCTCAGAAACCTGTTGAGATTAACATGTTCATGTAGTTTAATACATTCAATGACAATACACTACAGTGTAGCTGTTAATTAGATAATGATTGTCCAATGTACATGTACAGATGCCTAAAGAATGGCAGTTGAGAAAAGATAACTGACAACTTTCTTAATTAACGTGTGGTTCCAGAAACTGGGGAAAAAAAAAATAACTTAAAATTGTGTTCATCTGAACGGTAAAACAATTATTATTAACTGCAACCAGTAATACAGAATATTAATTTTTACCATTTTAAATTTCACTACCCTATAACAGAAATGAGGAATTGGTTCCCTTTTCATTATACTCAGAGTGCTTGGTGGACATAAAGCAAAATGACGATTGAAACAAAAAGTCATGATCTTTTCTTGGCAACAAGTTTAAAAGAACAGCTTTAGTTACATCTGTACAATGTATAAGTTCTTTGTGTTATAAACTGTAAACCACCTTCCTGTGTTGCTTTGCTTCAAGACTATGAAATCACATAATACCACCAATTCCCATGACGGCAGAAATGAGGTGAGCAATGATTACCTGAAGAGGCTCTCCAGTAACAGGTCTAAGTGTTTGTCCCTCAGGCCGTGGAGCATTTGGATCAGGTTTGGTAGCTACAGCGGTATAGAAGGCAAAATAATAATTATTAAAATAAATAAAATTAATGTAAATCTTTATTAGGTTTCAAATGAAAACAATAATTTTTAAGTTACAAGTAATAACACAACAAATGAAAAACTAAGTAAGTTAATTCACTGATTATAATGTTGTTGATTAAAGTTGCTTTTCAAAATGTACACATGTACAGTGTATACGAGGTCCCATGTGCATGAGTTAAATTAGTGTCAGTAATTAATATAACCTGGGTTGTTATTATACAAGTAGTTTTATTTAATAGCCAGCAACCACCTTGCTACTACAACCTGTACATCTTCAAAGAAGCTAACAGTTGAAGTGAATGAGAGAGAACCTTTCAAGCCTGATAACAAAATACATGTACATTCGTCACTGCTCTACCAAAGAATGCTGTCAATTGGTGCATACATCTACATGTACTACACAACTCAAATTGGAGAAAGAAAGAAACAAGAAAGAATTTATTATGGAATAACAATGATTTGCAAAGTAAAGGTAATTTCTTATTTTACATTGTATAATTACAATAATGTCTGACACACAAAAATTAATTCTAAAATCACTGTACCTTCGATGAGTTCATCATCATCTTCTGTGTAAAACTGTTCTAATGGCTTTCGTTTAGGCCTCTGCAAAATTAGCAAAACAACTGCAATAAGTTTTCAATCCCAGCTAAAATTGCCACATAATAATAAGAATCATGTGCATTAGTTCATAATAATTATTATGAACTTAAATGCACATGATTCTTTCAGGAAAAAACTGCTTTACAAATCTGGAAATAAAGTAAAGTGGTTCTTCTGAAAAGATGTAATTAATTTATCCTTGTGTTTTGATTGGTGTCAAGGAGTTAATATAAAGTATGTATTACAAAGTATGGAAGTACAAATAATGTTGTGAGCTGATGAAGATAAAAAACATTTAAGAACTATAATAGATTCTACATGTATTTCGCCAAGCTTCTTTACAAGTACTCTGATCTACACTGTAACACACAGAAGAATTGAAAATATGGTAAGAAGACCAGCTACAGTGTACATGTATACTACAGTGAACTTGCCTGAAGCTTGTAGCATACATGTAATTCTCACCACATTTTCATGGCATTCATATGTTATCAGAGTGCTGACACAAACTCCTAAATGGAATTTACTTATTTGTTACTTGTAGTCGAACATCGACCATCCATGCCTTTATATTATCTGGACGTTTCGATTATCCAGTCTTTTCTTCTTGGTCCCATTTTTTTAGCAAAACTGATCTGCTGAACTCTTACTGAAACTAAAGATTTAATTGACAATACAGGCATCAAGAGTTTCAGTTTCCTTTGTGGGACGCAGTGCATTGTGGGACAGAAAGTGAGCACCAGCTCTCGAATGGCAGTCATATCAGATTATTTTCCCTTTTCATCTTGTCTCCTTTTATGTGAACATTGGAACTAATACAAAATATTCACCAAAAGGAGACAAGGATATGGCTGTCATTCAAGACTTGGTGCCCACTTTCTGAAACTCTTGATGCCTGTATTTTGTCTCACGTTTGAGCCTGAAATAATAATATTACAGTATTTGGCTCGTTGCATTTTCATTACAGTGTACATACGAAATGTAACGTTTTGAAGCAAAAGAACTTGTTTAAATGCAATGAACATTGAATAAGTAGAGACTGGAGTGAACATTAAATTTTAATATATCTTTTCCATAAATTACTTACATGTATACAGCTGTAGGTAAATTTGCAAAAGTGTGAATATACAAGTATACATGTATGCATTGGAATCATTCTCTCGTTCCTAGACTGGAATAGGAAACACTCAGTCCCAGAAAATTCACCCTTACTGTACGTGTAAGATTGCTCAGAACACTATGCTAGGAAGAACAGTACTCGTAGCAATCGCTTAGAAGATTGGGCTTACAGATCAACTACATGACTTGTATGAGTTTAAGACTGTATTTCAAGTACAAGCTGTTGGCAAGACTCACCTTCAGTGTGTTGAGAAGCTGTTGAATTTTTGATGAAACACGACTGCTTGTCACTGAAAACAATAGACAAAGATAAAGGTATGCATTAAAAGGTAATCAATAAAAAAAAGAAAGAATTTAAAATGCCCTTGTACACTGTATGGCTTGTTGTATGGGACACCACCAGTTACAATAATTCATTAACGCCTGTGTCGCAAATGGAGGTTGGGTGCTCAAGGATCTGGGGACTGGTACCAACGACCCAACCCCCGGTCGGTGGAACACCCCATAAGCCTGCCCTACCCGCAACCCAGCCACGAGCCCCGCCCGACACCCCAGACCCAAAGCAAGCACCCGTCACACTGAACAATAAGTTCAATGGAAAACAATCCCCGATAGGGAGAGGAGGGAGGGGAAATACTCGAAAGCCCGCGAACGCCAACCCACCGAACGCTGAGCTAAACAAAACCACGAGGACAAGCGAAGGCACACGCATAATGTGCAAAGAGAACCGCTGACCGCTCGAACTGCCAGAGGGCGCCACAGAGAAGCCCAACATGCAAGTAACACACGCACATGCTAAATAACAACGCTGCAGGCAACCCCCCAAAATTACTAATAACACACTAACGCTAACGCCACGCAACGCCACGCCACAACAAACAGAGCAACTTGCTCCTAGTCGTTAACTAAGTTAAATTGCATTTAACCCTATTAAATAATTATAGTTTATAATAATTATTACAGATCTCTTTCACCACATAAATAACAAAATCTCAAACTGAAAAACTGTCTCACCTGATGCTTGTCCATCGTCATCCTCTATTGTCCTTACAGATGATAGATGCATTACTCTACTTCCTTTGGTATCAGTAGAAAAAGGGGCTTGCCTCGTTAGGTCTGGGGGAGGGGTGATAGGGGTAAAACTACTGGAACTGTGTCGATGTTGGAAAACCATGCTATCAAGTGGTGGAGGTGGTAATTCGTCAGAAACTGCTCGAGGAATGGAGCTGCGAGAACCAACTGAACCAGGTGGAGTATAATCACTGGGAGGAATGTTTCCAATTGAATCTTGTGAGGAAATTGACCCTAAACAAAACACAACACAACACAAGTATTGAATATTGGTTAATTCCAACAGTGATTATCGTGAAGTGTGGTGACGGATCCTAAAGCTGCAGCTACACAAGCAATTTTTTGCTTGTGATGGTGGCACAATTTTTTTAAAAACTGTCACGTCAAAAATGCGCAGCAAAAATCGCACATGTAGCCACCCTGGCGCAAGTGCTGCAATTGTATTTATAGTAACTTCCATTTAGTGAACATAACAAGCAACACTAAATGAGGGACTAACGTACAGACTCGAAGTCCCAGCGAGGTCAGCCCCACTAGGGCTGGCACTAGGGGTGGTCACAGCCAGGGTTTGTTACGTCCCTAGTGGTTCTTTAACGTCCCACAGAAACAATTGTAAAGGATTGTGAGACGGGACCTCCGGTTTATCGTACTTATCCGAGAAGACTAGAAATGGCAATGGCAACAGCTAAAACAACGCAGAAAAAAACAAACAAAAGAAATTCAATGAGTTGAACTTTTCACAACAAAATCACAGGCTTCGTCACTTGTGTAGCCACCAACCTGTGCCAGCGATGCTACAACAATAATTTCCGAAAAAATCGCATCACCATCACAAGCAAAAAATTGCCTGTGTAGCCGCGGTTTAAACATGGCACAATACAGGCATCAAAATTCCACTACACAGCTGCCAACAGTCTCTTTCTTCTTCTAGTACTGTCATGTCCAGGTTGTGGCTCAATTTTATCCTTGGTTTAAACTTTACTTTCCTACATGTATGTTTTGGAGAATAGTAATGTACAGGTGTATGATAATGGTCAAGTTTGAAACAAAGGAAAATAAAATTTAAACCAAGGATAGAATTGAACCTGTAATAATACACTATCAGCAGTCTAGCTTTGTCTTCTTCTTCATTGTATGTTTTGAGGAGTGCACTGCGTTTAGCAAGCAGCAAAATCGCAAATGAGGAAAGACATTCCTGACTACTAATGTCCATTATTATTAGGTAGACAGAGCGCAAATTTTATCTTTTGACAAAATCATGTTCCTTGGAAATAAACATTAATAGACATCGATTAGTATGCGCATACAGTCATGTACAGTGTATATGTAAAACTGGGAGTAAAGTAAAAAACTTTGAGAAAAAAGTTACATGATGTATGGAAAACAAAAAAATTCTGAACTTCAATAGGTGTGGAGGGTCTACATATTAACCAAGGGCACATGCAGCTCATTAGCTTGCATGATGTAAACCAAATAATTCTCAAATTCAAGGTCTTGTTACAGTCTGTACATGGACATGTATGTATGGCTGTATGTGTACCCTCACTTGTCTTGGGGTACATGTACATAAAATCTGATGCTACATGTACTCTAGAACGAGAACGTTTGGAAGACACTGTATTTGACCATTACAAGTTCTTTTGACACCGATTCTATTTTGGGAATTACACTCCACTTACTCTGTTTCTGACAGCACAGTCTAGCACAAAATGAACACAATACAGTTCACTCATTGAAAACACACAGACACTGTACAGGTGTATGTTTTCCTTCAGGAAAGTGGGAGGGGGTTGGAAGGGGTGCGAGCAATTACCTCGTTGAACCTGTTGCTGTGTCCCATTCTCAAAAGGTTTCCGTTTCATCAGTGACTGTCTCTTGAAAGGAGCAGGCAAGTCAGGGTCTTGTGATGTAAACCGTTTGGCTAATGCAGCCTGAAGTGCCTCAGACCTTTGAACTAAACATAGATGAAAAGACCAACAGTGCTCTTTACAGAACTGTGTAATGCAGACCAATTTAAGTTTGCTGAGCCTTCATTCTAAAATGCCTTTTGAGACAATCAAGTTGTGACTGTCAAGTTGAAAAGTGGATTTACTTTGATTCGCTCAGTAATTAATACATGAACAATGTACACAAAAACATCTCAAAATTGTGGAGATAAATAATGTAGACATTAAACAAAAGGAAGCAAGATATTGAAGAGGATCATTCATACTGTGCATTCAAATTTTAAAATGAATAAAAAATATTAAGGAGTAGTACAATGACTAAGACAAAAGGGAAAGAATAAAATTTAATACATGTAGAACGTTAAAATAAATCCTGTCTCCCTTTTTACCCACAGGAAACAACAACACTGTCTATAATATTATGTTACTCAGTATATTGTTTTCCAATATCGAGCTTCACAAGATGGAGGCATGGCCAAATAATTATCATGACTGTGTGTACAAGCAGAAAAACACACTACAGGAAGAAAACATTGACCAAGGAAGCTCCAATACAAAGCATTCAACAGAAACCTAGTCCTTCCAACAGGCAAACTATGATAGAAGCACAGTGTAACACTGAATATTCTAGTCAAGGGTAGCAAAAATACACTGATGTCAACATTAAGATGCATATTAATGGTGGCAGTGTCTGAGTATTCAACACAAACTGTCCATTAATATTTCACGAATCTGATCTTTAAGCAAAAACCTTTTCCTTGGTAGACAAGTCTGATTGTTGCTCAGTACGTTTTAGATGAATACTAACTTACCTCCGCTAAAATGGTCATTCATGTTGGGACTGTTTGGTGAAGCAACACTAGAGTCTAAAAATGAAAGGCAATATTATTTTACACAGTCAAGTTATTAACATAACTACGGACTCAAAACAGGGATTATATTGTATTCTCAGAACTGAACACAATATGTTAATCTTTCAATGAGTTATTTTGACGGTGAAGTTAAAAAGCGCAAAAACAATGTCAGTGATGAATTTATACATTTACTTTTCACAACAACAGAAAAAAATAATGCAGCCATACAAAGTACCATGTCACAGAAGCTTTCCTTCTGTGCCATCAAAGTTTTTGTCTTTTTTTTTTCCTTCCAAAATTAGAGCCTTCATAAATTGTACAGTGTACATTGCACAACAGACAGCAAATTATCACTGACAGTTTTACAGTAACGTGGCCACTTTCAACTATAGTACATGCATGTCCAATGTGCTTACTATGACCTTGCAGTCACGATACATTTTTCAAGGAAAGGTAACAACAATGAAAAATTTACAGTGACTTGTATAAAAATCAAATAACAGATCCAGCCACTGTAAAAGGTAAAACATAATAATACTCACACTTCATGTAAAAATTTTATCCATACAATCAAACAACAGCCATTACACTTTTAATTATGTACTTTTAAGAACAAGAAAAAGGTTTAACAAAAAAAATCCAACAAAAGCTATCAAAATCCCTAGCAAAGTTTATGCAAAGTAAGAATTGACCCCTAAGAATTGCTGAAATTGAAGATGTGACATGCATAGATTCACATTAATTTTGGTTCCATGATTACACTGTAGACAATCACTTTTGCATGTATGTGCCAACAAAGAGTCACTGACAATATCATTTTTCTGTATTAAACCATTCATTAATTTTTACATGACTAATATTGTTTCACTGAAGTTAAAAGAAGCAATATTATATAAAACAACAAATACAATTGGCTGTGACATTGTGGTTGACAATATCACATCACACATGCATATTTGCATGTACACGTAATCACAAGTCAATTAATGTTTTTGCCAGTTAATGAACAACATCACAGCAGTCTGTGCTTATTTCATACTATCCAAGAGATCCTGTGTGTTCACATCAAGTAGGATAAACCAACAAACGCATGCATGTCAGTTCTTCTTCCCTTCCAAAGGAAGAACTCAAGTACATGTAAGTATCTGTATCAGTTTTTGTCTTAAATGTTACAGTACAAATGTAGATGTGTGCATTTTGTTGAGAATCAACATTATTTCCAGTTGACTCTGGAATGCAAAAATTAACGTGAACATTGCATTGCTCTGCATCAAAGTTATTGTCCACTATCACTATCATTGTGATTGAAATTCTTGTTTACAAGTAAACAATTATAAAGATTTAAAAAATCAACAAAGAAATGTGCATTTTTGCAGTCAGAGTTCTTCAATCAATAAAATGTTATTCACAGTATAATAGTGGAACCCTCCTAACACGACTACTGTTGTGCCATGAAAATTCAAATAAGAAAATAAGTGGGTTTTTGCAGTTCAGGGCACAAAAAGAGGCTGTAATAATGAGGTGATCGTATGGCAGAGTTCCACTGTATCATATCTAAAGGTTACCTGTATTTATTCACAGTTGAATCAGCAAGAATGAAATTAATGAGAAATAAGAAATTTTATGTTTACAATGTAACAACCCTAACCATCACGTCATCATAAGTACACAAACATGCAGTAGCTTTATAAGAGGCAACAGACACCAAGGACTCGGGAAGTGACATTATTTACAATGTAGTTGTATATAAGGTATACTACCCAAAAATTTATCTGGGGTATTTAATCAATCAATATTGAATCTAAAGGACTAATTTTTGAGCTCACAATCATTTTGTTCCAGGCACACAGTTCACAGAAATTGGGTTTAGTTGCTAAGTCTACGCGAATCCTAAAAAAAGAACAGGGGCTCCATTTGATCTTACTTTGCTGGCATCGAAAAATTGTTTCAAACATTACAGAACCCATGTTGTTACCATCTGCCTTCACCATGGGAGAAATTGTGACCCAAAAACTGTGTCACACATGAAATAGATAATAAGATAGATAGATAGTAAGATCAACTTTATTTAACCATGCTAGCCTATTCAACAATACAAAAAACAACAGCTGGTTTCCAATAGGGGCGTGAGCTAAATAACATTTACAATGTAATTAAAAATTTACTAAACACATTAACAACCATGACTAAAACTATTCATGCATACAGTATTTACATGTAAATATAACCCTAAGGAACAGAAATAGATTATTGTATGACATTTGGTCTATAGGTTGAAATACCAGAACTAATCTAGCCAAAAAAATTCACTTGTCTGCCTCTCACCAGTTTTCTATCTGGTCACTTTTGTCAATCAGTGTTTTTTGATCCAGTGACTCCAAATGAGCTGTCAGAAATTTCTAATACTTTTCCATCAGGAAAGGCAGCTGGCCATGATAGAATTCCCATTTCCATCATAAAACAGTCAATTCAATTTATAGCCAAACCTTTAATATAATCAATTTATCTATCACTCATGACATTGTTCCCGACCAAATGGAAATTGTTTGTGTGGTACCACTCTTTAAAGCTGGTGATCAATCACTCTTTACGAACTACATTGTATAGACCAATCTCGATTCTCCCTAGCTTTTCTAAGTTTCTGAAAAGGTTGTTTATAACTGTCTTCATAGTTATTTAAGTAAACTAAAAACTAGACCGTATATGTGATAATCAATTAGGCTTCAGAAAAAAATCATTCAACTTTGTTAGCATTGATTGACCTATATGAAAAAATCTCCCTTGCTCTTGCTTGCAATGAAAATGCCATTGGCGTTTTCCCTGATCTTTCTAAGGCCTATGATACTGTTGATCATGATATTCTACTTGAGAAACTCGAACAATATGGTATGTACATGGCATAGTGCTGGACTGGGTTAGAAGCCTATTTGGATCCCTTGTCATTCTTGCTCCATATTAACGATTTAAATAACGTATCGACGCTCGTTGATGATGATACTAGTTAATTTATTTATGTCCCATAAAGATCCTGTCTACCTGGCAGCCTCACTTAATTCTGAACTTAATAAATTATCTGCTTGGTTTAAGGCAAACAAACTCTCCTTAAACCTGAAGAAAACAAACTCTATGTTACTTAAGCCTCGACATAAAAGGTATCATTTTCCAATGCATGCAAATACAGTCAGCTCTCTCGTAAGTGACCACCCTTGGTGCATGACAAAGTGGTCGCTTACAGGAGGTGGTTGCTTACAGGAAAGATCAACAAAATAAGTCTAATACTGGATTGATCAATTAATTACATAAAAATATTACCTAATCAGCTAAAATTAAGCAAATAGAAACTAATTTATTTGATTTTTTTTCACATGCAACAAGTTTCGGAAAAGTAGAGTGGAGTGTACAGTACTTGTCAATGTGTCTCATGTTAATGAAAATCACCTGAAATTTAAACCGAACAAAACCTAGGAAAACAACGTTAAACATGGGTGCATATACTTGAAATCTTAATAATGTATTTACATTACTCAGTCGCACGCATCACAGTTCATTAATTCATACGAGGTTATCATGTCTACAAGGATGAAACAACATGGGTTCCCGAAATTGGTGAGCAACGTAGACTGAAACATGAGCCACTGAATGAAAAAGATGGAAATGCAGTTGCAGTAGTGGGGCCGCTGTCGAGAATTTTCCTGAAGCCGAACATCCCAACACCGTGTCAAAAGAAGACAAAATTGTCAGCCACATACCATTACAATTTATGTCTCGGTATGTTAGCAAATTCTTGAAACGAAGGACCAACAATGGAAAGGCCATTATAACAGGAAAACGTCACTGTAAAATAATCGAGGAGCAGGTTATGGACTGGAAATTCCCTGCAGTTACATTTTCTATGGAGACAATGACATCAATTTTTCTATTCTATGGCTTAAAGAAAAGATTGAAAGCACTGCATAATTTCACAGTGAATAGCGCCTGGGCAATCTATGCATTCTTCTGATGAAACTTTGTACTGACAGTATATCATTTTAGAACAGATCACTGTAACAATTAATGTACATGTAAACTGTTATTATCTGTCAGCAGTCCGGGGTAGCATCATTAAAAATTGAACTTTTGTCACTTCTAAGTAGTAATTTACTAACGATCATACATGATTATGTTGGGTGGTCGCTTACCAGAAAGAGAAAACAAAAGAATATGTATGTCAAATTTCTGGCCTAAAAAGTGGTCGCGGTCGCTTTAGAAATCTGAGTCGTGGTCGCTTACGAGAGAGCTCTGGGAACAGTATTTAACTGAGAGACAAAATGGTTGTTTACGAAGTGGTCACTTACGGGAGGTGGTCGCTTACGAGACGTGGTTGCTTATGAGAAGTGGTTGCTATGAGAGAGTTGACTGTATGCACAATGAACAAAGAATCAAACAGGTTAAGGAATAAATAATTAAATAAAAAAACCGACTTCCTCAGTGTAGTCCTTGATGAACATCTAGCTTGGAAACCACACATTTCTCAAGTAGCTTATAAAATCTCGAAATCAATAGGAGTCATTAACAGAGCAAAATTTTTTCTACCTAAAGCAGGGTTCAAAATAGCAGCCGGCACTTTGGTCACACTTGCCGGCGATTTTTCACGGAAGCAATAGAAAATTACATCATTCTATTGATCGGTGAAAAAATCAGCCTTGGGAAAAAAAGCCTACAAATTCAGGCTAAAAGCTCTGATTTTATTTTGAACCCTGCTAAACCCTGTCTAAAAACTCTTTATTATTGTTTAGTTTAAATCCTTATCTTCATTATTGTATTATTATCTGCGGGTCTACATACAAAACCTATCTTTGCCATCTTGTCTCTTTGCAAAAGCAAGTTATCAGAATTACAGTATTTCTAAAATTAATCAACTTTTGATTCTCATTCAGACCCTATTTTCAAAGAATTAGAGATAATAAAACTTTCCGAAATTAGACAACTTGAATTGGGTAAATTTATGTTTTCTCTTAATCATTCTTAACACGTTATGCAGACCTTTGTTATGAACAGTGCTTACTTGAGCCACTTTCCATTCAGTTGGAAAAACATGCAAGACAATTGACTTGTTGAAAATTTGTATTAGCGATTCAGAAACAACTGGTGCAGCCCACTTCAAAACTTTGGTTAATATTTTATCGATGAGTAGCTAAGGGAATTTATATTGCTTTTTTAAAGTGTTCCAAAGGATACAGAGGAGCACTGTGATTTGTTTAGGTCAATAATAATAGTCTGGTCATGGCATTAAAAGTAATAATTTTTTTTACTACAGCTGTACAATGTTGAAAGGCAATGTTGTATTAATTAATACAGTCTTCAAAGTAAGGTTGTGATAATTATTATTAGGTGACAAGAGTAGCTGGTCTACAAATTAATAAAAGAAGCAAAGAAAATCCATGCAACTTCTGCTGCTACATGTGTGTTTTGCAGTTCCCCTGATATAGGGTACCACTTACCTCGGGACAAGTAAGGCCCCAGTAATTTTGCCCTTTTCTTTTCATATCCCTTCTGTGTAATATCACCTGTAAGAGAGTTGAGTTTATAATAAATGGTTTTTATGTGTGGCAAAAAATAATTACCAATAATAATCAACAGGAAGCAGGGCCCTGTTGATAACAGTACTGCACTGTACTGTATTGTACTGAAGAGTTATATTTATTATTATTATAATTATTATTATTAAATTATAGTCTATTAGACAGTCGTGAAATGAACTCAACCAGGACCACCAACAATTTGAATTTTAGAGGTGTTCTCGTTTTTGATAGGCTTACGAACTACCAAAGCCAGACTTATTTGTTGCGAAAGTGACCCAGGATTTGTTGATTAATGTTTGGGTGGCACTAGTTGAGTTTGTTGCACTGTTAATAAACCTTTTCTTATTCTAGTTTAGGACACAACTATTGGAATTTTTGCATACAGAAAATTATAAAAAAAAATAAATGGTAAACTGTGATCACAATTTGCAGGGCTGTCACTAATTTTTGAGGTACATGTAGGAGGGGATATACAAATGAATAGCCAGGGATTTGAGTTGTTGTACTGAAGTCAACACGCTGGTTTTATATCTAATAATGCATGTGAAAAAATCACTCAGTTCTGATTGGCTAAAAAGAAGTGCATTTTTAGTTAACAAAACCTTCCGAAGATTGCACAAAATGTTCTGAAGGTAACCCGAAGACCACACGAAGATTCACGAAGATCGCCGAACACTTCCAAAGATTCAAAAGATCAACCGAACACTTCCAAAGACTTCCAAAGATCGCTGAACACTTCCAAAGAGTCCAAAGATCAACCGAACACTTCCAAAGACTTCCGAAGATCACTGAACACTTCCGAGGATTTCCAAAGTTAACCTGAAGATCACCAGATATTTTGGAAGCTTTTCCAAGTTTTGGAAGATCGAGGGCAATGCCTTCTCCATGCCTTGATAGTCAATGTATGGTCTGAGGCCATGTCCACACTGATGCGTTTTTGTTTGAAAACGCATTGATATGTATGCGTTTTGGCCTCCCGTCCACACTGATACACATGTATGCTCGAAAACGCTGAGCGTTTTCATCAAAAACGGATCCTTTTGAAAACGCTGTTGAAAGTGAATCGTGTTGAAAAATATGCTACGGCATCCGTATCAGTGTGGACGCAGATCAGTCGATGCGTTTTTACACCTATCGAAAGCGCATTCAAACAAAATCGCATCAGTGTGGACATGGCCTGAGGCTTTATAAGTAGTCTATTTTTTCAAGTGTATTATTAATAAGTAATCACATGATTTTTCTCGTGCAACTTGGAATAAAATATAAGCACTTGTAAATTTTTTCAAAGACCACAAATTGCACTCGCCTACAGGCTCATGCAATTTTGTTGGTCTTTGAAAAAATTTACTCAAGCTTATTAATTCCAAATTACACTCGAAATCATGTGATTACCTATGCGTATACAAAGTAGCCGGAGATATACATGTACTTCAAAATATGAGCTGGGGGAAATTGTTGGCCCGAGCCCAGCCCCTCATGACAAGAATAAAATGATTGGCAACCAATTTTAAAAGGATTTTGTTAAACACTTCAATGCACAAAACGATTGCAGCACTTGCAAAATTTGCATCATCACGTTATTTGTCACATGCTTGCCGGCTGAATGTTTGCATTTTTAGTTATTTATGCAGACATGACTTAAAACTGGATGTTTTGCCTCAATAACAATTTTCCTGAAGCAAACACCACGAACTACATGTAAAGATAACGAATTTGGAAGACGACTTACGATTGCCAAGGGAATTCTACACAATCACAAGCAAATTAAAAACAAACTCAGAGACAGAGTGCTATTGCCATCGGTATTTTAAATAATTCATCCTCAAGTTCCAAGTAATTTTTGCCACTAAAACGTGTGGATCAGTGATAACATTCAATCCTTATCGGGTTTTGCGAAGCTTCCAAAAATTAATGTCAAGTGTAACGCCTTCTGTCTCAAAACAAAGGCATGTCATTTTGAAGTTGTCAAAAATGAACCCGATCAGCTTACTTCAAAATTGATTACTAAACTTTGCAAGTCTTCCTTCACTTTGAGATCTTCATCCATTCTTACCAAAATACCAATCACGCGGTGTCCACGACGGGAAACAATAGATATTTGAAAATTTGAAAACAACACAATCCTAATAATGAATGGCAAGTTCGTCGATGAAAAAATCTACGAGTTCCGCAGTGCAGGAAATCCATTTCTGCTATTACAGTTGTCGAATTGAAACGTTTTCATGTTGACAGAGTCCTTCAGCAAACCATAATCTTACGATTAGTGGAACCAGACCTGTTTATAATATATTCATGACTTTGTGTCTTCAACCTCTGATCGTAATGGACATGATTATGACCAACACAAGACAATAAAATTATTTCGTTGAACAAATTCCCTAAGTTTACCTTTACGTAACACGAATTTCCACGTCTGTTTCGACAACACGACAATATAACCACTAAACTAAGAGCTCTTAAAAACCTGGCAATTAATTTAAATCATCGAAATGTGACAGAAACTAGTAGGTGAATTTCAACGGCTAAAATAATTCAAGGCATGAACTATTGCCAAAATATGGTATTCCAGAGTCTGATCACAGAGTGACTCACCTTCGGCGAGCTCCGTGTTCAGTTCTCGAAGCTTCTCGAGGATCTGTGGCGGTAACGATGATTCAGGCGGTTCTGCCATACTTTTCGGTCGAGAATGCAGCAGTGGTTCTGCGGGAAAAAGCAGGAAATTTACGGCATGAAGTGGGCGAGGCGAAGTTTGCTCCACTAATGTTTACGTGCAGCTCTCTCAAGAGGACGAGGACGAGGGAAGAAAGTCAAATAGTCACGTGACATCTTCGCCGAACCCTACCCAGCGTACAACAGGATCTCAAATTATGTGTAAATTATATTTCTCTACGTTCATCGATCAGGAAAATGTACAGTGATTTCAGCTAAAAAAAAAATCGTGAATTTCCCTTTATTTCTTCTGCTTCGTGCTAGGTGAGGTTAACCTTAACAACGGTCGTCGTACTCAAATGAAGGTGTCTTGCGTTACTTCTAATGCGTTTGTCACACAACGTGGGTTAGTTCAAAACGTATTTTTCCCATTCGGTCGTCTTTAATCTTGTATCCAATTATTTTTCACGGGAAAACACGAGATCTTTTAAACTCTTTGCTCCATTCAAGTAACTCTTCCAAAAACGAAATCATTTACTGTTTTTCTTTCGAAATCGAATATATCTGCTCGAAACCGAAACACTAGGGTCCTCTCAGTTATTAAATACGAGCTTTATTATTTTCTACCTGTTTCATTTTTAGATTGTAATTTATATGATCTCAGCTTTCTTTTCCAGATGTTGTAGTTGACTAAAATTTAGCAGTATTTTTTAGGTTAAACTATGACATTAAATTAACAAATACCGAGACTATAGAGACTAGGAATCTTGACAACTCTTTTAGTGATTGACATGTGAATTTTTTTATCAGTCGCAAGATGTAAATATATACTTAAATTACTGTAAAAAGAAGTACACTGCCAAATTAAACTCTTTTGACAATGAGCATGTTTAAAAAATTTTTACCGAGCTATTTGAACTGGCGTGAATTGAACCCCTACAGTTCGAATAAAGAAAACTGGTGTCCAAATAAAACTTTAACGACACTGGCTTTTTAAATTTCTTACGTTCACGGCTATAATTTCAAACTGTAAAACTCTAAATTTTCGCTCTTAACCGTAACGTTATATATACAACATGCCAATGAAACGTTAAAGTTGCCCTAAAGTTTAACAGGCCTCTCTTAACATGAAAGAACTAAATGACTTTACGCTAGCGAAAATTATATCTTTATTAAAATTTACGCCTTGCAGCGTGGTTCAATTTACCATTTTGATATAAAAGCTTGTCTCCGTGGGATGCAAATTCCTCTAATTTTTTTTCTACTTCACCTCTTAAATTTAAAAATGATTCGATTTTCTTACCACTGAAACGCACATTTCGAGGATACGACCAACGCTTGAAATCTGCCATCTTAAAGCGGACTGAAATGTAAAATGTGGTTTTGACACTGGTTGCTTGTGACAAAGCGAGACGAAAATATCGTAATATATTGTTTTCCCACAGCCCGTTTTGCAGTGACGTCATCCAGCATGTTACCACAATTGATTCAGTCTGCAAAAGCTGTACGCCGAAATGAACGAATCTTGGGCATTTAACACGAGGCAAACTTGCTCACCGTAAAACTTCCGTTTCTCAGCTTTTTTCCTGTCAACTACTCACTTCTTTCTCCAAATTATACCAGGTGACACTCGTACTTTATAAGAATCAATTAAGATGGTCTGTTTGCGTCAGATCCTAAAAAAAGTAATAATCAACAGGAGATCATTTGGGAAATTATCCCAAAAAACAGTGTTTTCCTTGGAACACGACGACCACCCGAAGCGCTTATTTTTCAACACGCATTATGACGGATTTATTTGTAAATTTTTAGGGTCTAAAAACGTGAATATTCATTATTTCTTTCAGGTATGAAAATGTCATAGTGGAACAGCCCTTCGGAG
The DNA here is from genome assembly GCA_948470475.1 of Galaxea fascicularis. NCBI lineage: Eukaryota > Metazoa > Cnidaria > Anthozoa > Scleractinia > Euphylliidae > Galaxea > Galaxea fascicularis. The sequence goes on along the minus strand of OX419337.1, from coordinate 30,952,555 downwards.
CGACAACACAGAAGGCAACACCGAAGGAGAAGGTTCCGTTGGGCTGATCCATGGAGTCCGAAGAATACGAAAACGACTGGAACTGATCAGGAACCATGTTTTATTGTTTCAATCTGCGGAGAGCTTCTGTATACGGCTGCGTTAGGCCTGGTTCACACTAGTGACATAACGACACTGAGTAACACAGTCATAATTATCAGTTTTATCTTTATGTCGATATGTTCATGTTATTATGTTCCTCCTATGTCGTTATGATGTGTTGTTCACATTAGAGACATAATACTTTTTTCATTTGCGTGACCTTCCCGCTATGTCGTTATGTCGCAAGTGTTAACCAGGCTTTACACAGTGAGATCTCAGAAGGAAAGTGACATACGCAAGCACAGTGAGTCCGCAGATTATGAGACGAACCAGCCTAGTCCCTAGGAGTTTCATCTTGCTCCCTTGTCTGCGCGAAGTCTGGGAAGGAGTGGGCGAGAGAACGCCTAGCAAATATTGCCAAATACCCCTGATTTAACGCAAAACAACCCCCTGGTTGGAATTTACCGTATCGTGTGAAAGCTTCTCGCCGATGCGACAATCCAGGAATGGAAGTGTCCACAAACGATGGTAAGTTCTAACTTTGTGGAATAACCTTGTTAGTCCGTTATTTTGCGGTGCTTTTCCGTTCAAATTTCTATCGTGTTCATGGCAGTATTTGCTAGGCGTTCTTGGCGGCGAGTCTCTCGCGGTGACGTCACCGCTGACAGTTGGGTTTGACCAAGCCGAGAACGCCTGGGGACGAACCTCATTCCCAAAATGGCGGATTTTGCATTCGAAGGCGACGCTTCTGCTTATTTATAAGCATAAACATAAACATGAGCACAAGAAAATGGATTCATCTCAATTGTCGTTTCTATTCAAGACATTGGCCGTTTTTATACATTATGCGTCTGTTTATTTATCCGTATAAAGGTCGTTTTCATACTGGAGATGCATGCATAATCAGTCTGGGACGAACTTAGGCAAACATTTGTAGTGTGCCTGTTTACTTCGTTTAGCATAAAGACGGGCATAAGACGGATTATGCATCTTGACGAACTATCCCCTTTAGTGCGTCTTGGATGACGAACTTTCCTAGATAGTTCGTCGAGACGCATAATCCGTCTTGTGCCCGTCTTTATACCAGACGAAGTAAACAGTCGCACTACAAATGTTTGTCCAAGTTCGTCCCAGACGGATCATGCGTCTCCAGTATGAAAACGGCCATTCCTTTGTTCTTTCGTTGGCCCGTCCGTACGTCCGTCCATCCGCTCGTTTATTTACTTACTTATTTATCGTTGGCTGCAGTATTAAAATTTATTACACGACTTAGACAGTCAGAGGGCCAATAACTAAAATCGACCAATAAGATTGCTCTATTGCCAGTCCGATATTCTCTAAGTATTGGACCAGGTATTGTCCCAAATCAGGATCCCGCATTGTTTCCTCGTTGTCTTCAGTCGTGTAATAAATCTCTTATTAACCAAGCTTGCTCGGGACCGTACTGGGAGAATATCGGCCCTGCATCTTTTTTGTACGGACCTCGCTGCGCTCGGTCCGTACTGTCAAGACCTCGGGCCGATATAGTCTCCCAGTACGGCCCTCACGCTTGGTTAATAAGATATATAAATTGCCTCAAGCTGTCGACAATAACGTAAGGAGTTCCTCAAGTGATACAGCAGACGGAAAGAGCATAATATATCAGAGGATGGGCGGGTTTAATTTAATTTAATTTAATTTATTCTATCAATAATAATTTTTTCTAGGAATTCTTGAAGCTAGAACATCTGAAGGATAAGGTGAGCTCACGAGATAAAAAATTCCAAATGTTAAGGCCTTGATGGAGGATAGTAAAATGTTTAATATTAGTTCTAGGGCAATAATGTGCCCTGACGATAATTAGTGCTGGCATTGCGCGTCATATTGTACGTGGGAGTTTGTTGATGAGCAGAGAAAAGTGAAGCAAAAGTTAAGTATAGGAGAGGGGAAGGGGGGCATAATTGTCGTAGGACTGCATAAATCAAGCAACAAGAAAAGCATTGATGTTGTAACTGATATCAAAGATATTACTGAATTAAGTTTGGCCGAAACAAGCGCGCGGCACGGTGTGAGCAAGATATTCAGCTCCATATAACACTCTGTGGGTGAAAAATGGAATAGTTTGTAAAGAAACGCGGTGTGGTGCTGTGTCGGTGGGGGAGTTGTAAAATTGAGTTGTACGGGAAATTTGCGCAGGAGAAAAAGCCTATTTAAATCAGAAGGATAATTAAGTTGAGGACCAGACAATATTAACGCAAACACGCGATCCTCCTCGTTAGGAAATTTTTTTCATTAAAAAATCCAATCTAGAAATTAAAAGAAAGTCCTTCTCTCGAATTGGTGCAAAACGGTGGAACGAAATATCAAAAGCAAGTCTTCAAGAAGAACATTCATAGAATCCTCTTAGACATCTTAAGTCATGAAGACTCTTATTTTGATATTGAGGTGATGAGGTCACTAATGAAGAGATACTTATCATAATATTTAATAGGTCTGTCTTCTTGTTCTTCTCCCGCTCTTTTCTATTTTAATTTTGTTTTCTATTGATTTTTGTGAAATGATAATTAATAAATGATTTTTGATTTTGTTTAGTACTTTCTTCTTAAGAATGTTAGTACAATAATAGTATTTATTATATGGAGGAGAGTGTTTTACTGGGAACTAAACCACTCGTAGATTCCATACGCCACTTCATCCGGGACCCGTGTGGCGTATTTTCCGTATGTCACCTTTGTGAGTGTCGTATCGTTCAATGACGTCACGATTCCCGCCTTTTGCTTTTGTTGAATTTGTTGTCTCCATATAATAAAAAGAACATTACACGTTGGCTCGAAGATATGAATTTTATGTTCGAGTTCTTGCCACTCGAACATAAAATTCATATCTTCTCGCCACCGTGTAATATCCTCTATATGAGGACTGGTCCGCCTCGAAAGCTCTAAGCTATCTCTGGCCCAGTCTATTCGTAATTTATCTTGCATAAAATAAATGTACTTGGAACATGAAACTTAAAGGGAAAGAGTAATCCTGTGGTTCCTCCATGCAGACCTACATTTTCATTGGTCCCTATGACCTGTAGCTTCCTTTGTTATCAGGGCTGGGGGTATGTATGTGTTGTGTCACCTGCCTGTTGTTTCGGTGTCTGATCACAGACCGTGGTAGGCGAATGAAGGCTGTCGAGCTTTAATTTACTTAGTCCTGTACACTATTATTATCAGCCGACCGCCTTTTTGTCTTATGTGTGACAATGTGCGCTGACCGGCCCCTACCACGATTAGAGTGATCTACGTTTTTTTGAAGTATTCATTCTAAATCAGCCGGGTTCTTAGTTCTAAGGGCCGCATTTTCAGCGATGTTTCAGCCTGCTTCATACGGCCCTTTTTTTTTTTTTTTTTAATATAAGATTGTTCCGGCCTAGGCCGTATATTCTTATTCTTCTGCCGATTTTAGGCTGAAAATATTCTTGTATTTTCTTAGATTAGACTGAGCCAGACTGCAGCGAAGAAAGCCTAATATGACAACATAACTTCTTGCAGAAATCTTATTAGCATCGAAAATACGGTAGTGTTATTTTTGTTTTTTTGGCTGGTTTTGCTGTTAAGAAAAAGGAAGAATGTTATACCGTTTAGTTAAGAAAATAATTGTATTTTATTTACAAATTTGCGCCACACAAATTATTTTAAAAGGAAAATTAAACTTTTCATGACGTTTCGACGACACAAAATTATATTCCTTTCCATATCTCAGCCTCGGGTTTATTTTTAAAATATTCTTAAAATTTTGCAACTTTTAGCTTCGATATTCTTATAAAATATTGATTCCTATAAAAAAAAAAGAGTGTGATAAGCTCATCTCAATATTTGACGACGTATTCCTTTAAGCGAACTTAATTGAGGACCAACCATAATAAACACTAATTTGTTTATTATCGAAGAAGTCTGAGGGCCATCGAAGTTGGCTGATCATACCCACAAAAAGAAAAATGGATGTTAACCCAATTTCCAAAAACAACCAATTGGTCGTTTACTACGACCTTTTTTCATTTTTATGATTTCATTTTCTTTATCTCCCATTAACCACATTAAAGAAAAGAAAATAATAATAATAATAATAATAATAATAATAATAATAATAATAATAATAATAATAATAATAATAATACACTAGAAATATAATAACTCAAGACGACAGACTACAAATCTTGAAAAAGGAGACTTGTGTTCCAACAAATGTGATCAGTATTTGAACAACTAGGACTTGGCTTGGCGATGCTTCAACTGAAAAATGGGGGAGAATGGGAAAATGTCTTGCAACAAAGCATGTCTTAAATGACGGCAATTAATTGTGAGCCGTCAGAGATTCATACTCGACAATTACCCTTGGGGCAGCCGTTACCCTGTTTTATAATTATTTTTCCTTGGCATTCAAGCAATATTTGAATACAAATGGAGTCATTGTTTTCAGCCATTGGAGCTTAATCAGTGATTTTATTTCCAGTCCTCGCCCTTCGTTAACGACACTTAAGGCCTTTACAATGGTGCCCTTAAAAAGAAGCTCTAAGGTGCTCGAAAAAAAGTAAGAAAGCCTCTCAAAACTCAAGTTTGCTTTTATGCGCATGCGTCAAACAAAGTGATAGAATAGTTGTCTTTACTCAGTGGGAAATGTGATTTTCCATGTGGCAGACAAACTTTTCGACAATTTGCCGTCAATTTGCCAAGACAATAAGTGGAAGTGTACGAGGCCTGTGTGGTGTCAGAAGGTTTGCGCACACGAACGCCATTACCACACAAATTGTGACGTCAAAGGCTCTCGCGCTTAACTCACGTCTATTAGGCACATTATAGGACAGAAGATTTTAAGAGGATTCATTTGAATATTTTGCAGGTTTAATGAAAACATTTCAGGAAATAAGAACAAGCTTATTGCCCCGTATAAGTAGATCTACAAGAAAGTGGTAAAGCCCACGACGTAACATTAGGTACGGTTGTATAACATAAACACATAAACACAATACTAACAGTTTTAAAAGGGCTTAATCTAACAAATTGCTTAAATGGAACTTATAGCATAAGCTTACCAGTATCTTTAGGGATCCCAGACGTCGTGGAACCGTAGAACGAATATCGAAGCAGCGTGCTAAAAATCCACGCCATGTTAAATGCAGTGCCTCGCACCAAGACACACGATATCCAAAGTGTAAACTTTACAGCTATGTATAGTAAACCCAGGGATTTGTACAACATTTAGAGAAACTTGGGCTATTTGTGTAGTCTACATCAATTATACCGCTCCATGTTCTAGCTGTGGCCACCAGTTATGAAAACACAAAATCAAGCAATCTGATTGGATAATTTTGAACGAGTGACTTGTCCTGGTTTGAGGGCATTGTATTTGTTTATAAACACCTCAACGTACCCGTCGTATTAGATCTGCTATCGATAGGCTAGGAAAGATCTTACGAAGCGCAAGTACAAATTATTGACATTATCAGTTTATGTTTTGGCTTTTCAAGTTTCTTTAAGTCTAGGGAAAGAACTAGAGCTAGAAAGAAATCAGAGTCAGTGACATCGCAGAAGAGTTTGCTTTATGGAAGTGCAAACAGAATCTCTAAAAATTAATTCAAACGAATTCGACCCGAATTCAAATCGAAATCCGATGTGCTATGGGTGGAAGTGTGTATTGTAGTTGACGGATCAGCGGGAAAGCGACTGTGGGTTGATCTGAACTCTTCAAATGGAAACTGAAACAGTTGTAGTCTTATTCACAAGAGAGTTGGCGAAAGCAAAACAAAATTTTGTATTTTCTCCTTTATCCGCTTGATGATCATAGGATTCCGGCTTAAAAAAAAATGGGTAAGACAAAGCCTCTAAAACAGGAAAACTCATCTGAGAAGAAATATTAAAAACTCGTTCATCAGATAATGTAATTCAAGGGTTTTATGATATGTTTAGTTATTTATTTATTTACTTAAATTTGATTGGTTTGTAGGCATATATTGGCATTGGTATTTGAGAGATCCATACCATGTTCTAAAAATGTGATAACTGTACGTCAGTGCTTTTTGTCTTAAGGTTATTCTCCAGAAATAGAAGTCGCTATAGATTATATTTGAAACTTTGCCAGGTGGTTGTAAACGTCAAGAACATCAAAGAAATTCAATAAAAGGAGGGGCCTCCGTGTCCGTTTTCATGCTGTGAGGCTTTACTACATACCTTCTTTGATAAATTGTCAGCACAGTTTTTCTGAGGCGAAAGTGGTCTGAGACTATTATTTACAAAAACGGGAAAGAAGCAGTGACAATGAGATATAGGTTTTATTTTGTCAAAAGCGCATCATTGTTCAAGGGTTAAACCTCTCAAAGGTAAAGAAAAAATGAAATAATGAAAGATTGGTCCTGTTTTCTGCTCTGTGATTTACCATATAAGGTTTCATTACTCGTCGGAAAGGATATCTTCTGTGAATGATGAAAAAATGGACAATAGAATATTCTCCAAATCTGAGTATGTCACGGAGAATTGCATTTTATTTCAATATGCGACAGAAAAAGCATAGGTCCCCATACTTGTTAAGAAGAAAATTGCCATTTACCTGTTTCTAGGAGATCAGTCCTTCAGAAAACGTGCAGTGTTTTATGCACGGGCTCGTGCGAGTGCTAGTGACGCAAGAAATCAGTATCCACAGTAAGGATGCGCAATTTAAGAGGAATGAATGTGGCTTACTACAGTTTTTTTCTGCTATGCGCGATTATCAGTGCTTGGTTTGCGCGTGCATGAAGTCGCGTAAGGATCACGCGCGAGCTAAAGTCACACGAGCTCACGTAGGGAGGGGAGAGGAACGTTTTAGCGAGGAGGGAGAAACTGCCAAAAAAAAAAAATAGGGAGGAGAGAGAGAGAGAGAGGGCGCAAAAAAATAGGGAGACGGGAGAACCAAGGTGAAAAAGGAGAAGGGACGATATTTTGAAAGACATGGCACACGCTTAAAAGCCAAAAATAGTGTACGGATCTGGACAACGCTAAACAATAATTGTTTGACATAATTATTATATCAAGACCCAAGCCCAGGGTAGACCATGGGTACCCAAGATTATTTGAGCCCGTAAGCTTAGGTGTTTGCGGTATTTTGAAAGATTTTCGCACTTCACGGACTACGCTATAGCGATGTTTCTTGTTTACAAACATTGACGTCAAATTTCTTTTGATATTCAAATTTGCCAGCCACCGAACAATAGCATGTATTGTTTCAACAGCCAATAAACCTCTGGTTGGCACATTAATAACAATAGGTGACGTAACGAGAAACATCACTATTTCTTCATCAAGGTCTGTGTGGCCTCTGTTTTGTTGCCTTCTGTGACTTCAATTCTGTGGCAAGTCGATCGAGGATCAAGGACCATCAAGGCCAATTAGGCCACAAGGTGAGTGTGAAATGTTTCGCTAGTCCATTTTTTTTTCTGTGCACTGCATGCGTCTTTAGGGTCTTCAGGTTTGTGCAGGCGTAATAATAAAGGCAGTAGAGAGTAGTGCTCTGTGATTCGGTGCTTCCATTAGGTTCCCAGATATACAAAACAATAAGACCTTTATATTAATAATGATTTTGAGAAACATATACATGTAAAAACTGGCGATATAACGCCATTATCAAGGAGTAGGAGATGAATATGCTGGTTCAAATATGCATAAATCAGGAAGAGGTAGACAAAGACTGTTTGCACGTTCAGCCGTGGTCTTAATTGTTAGATGTACAGCATTTCGTTAACGAGACAGTCCAATTTGTTCGTGCATTTTGTCAACACTTTATAGCAGCTGAGGAGGTCCTCAGGAACAGCATCCGCGAAGTCTTCATCACAATAGGGAGTTAAACAACTAGGACGGCAACGGCAACGAGAACGCCACAAAACAATAGGTTTAATAACCAAAAACAGTCGCTGTGCACGTGCGTTTTACAGTTTTGTACATTTCTTTGCCGTTCTCTGCAAAACAACTAAATGAAACGACCAAATTTTATGTTTTCTCCAGAGCGTGAGCGCATGACGGCAAAGTTTTCTCTCTCTTTCCTTGCTTTAACGCCGTTCATAGTAATTTAGTTCCTGGACAGTTCGTCAGCATTTTGCAAGTTAAACAAATTTCAATAATTTCGAAAGCGTCACAGAAACGAGAAGTTATACTTTGAAATGACGTTTTGTTGCCGTCGCCGTCGTCGTTGCTGAAACTCCCTATTAATGCTTGCGTACAGAAGATAACGTACTATTGTGGGCATCCGCGCGTGTATGTAGATGGCCACGCGTGTAGCCAACATAGCTACCTGTATCGCACAGGTTGCATTGAAATTGGTACACAACGCACTGTTGAGCAACTAGCTGTGTTTTAGTCTCGCATCCTTGGTCTTGGCCAATTTATCGACTGACAAAGACGGGTTGGACTTTGCTTTGGAGCTTGAAACTTAAGTATTTCAACTGAATCTTAAGTGAGTAGAATCCTGGTCCTTAAATGGTATGATAACCCGAGTCACGTCATTTCCCACAATTTCTACCGAAACCTGCGATAGATGCTGGTCAGTAACTTTTGAGTTGACAAAAGTATTAACGGTAGAGTTGATTAGGTGCTGAGGGTACTTCAAACGTGAAAACAGAGCCTTAAAGCGTTCACACCCCTCCGAAACATAGGACCAAGATGAGGACCAACGGTACGCGCGATCAAGCTTGGCTGTTAATTAATAAGCTTCGTTTGTACTGGATCGGTTGTCAATATGACTGTGGTAGTGGAGAAGCAAACCAGTACTAGTAAGCTTCACATAAACCTTTTTAGTCTCCATTTGGGGCGCTCGATTTAGAGGGTGGGTGCCGAAAAAGGGAAGCATTCCATCCTATCAATCTCCACGGTAAAACTGACAGCAGGGTGCGCGTGGTTGAAGGTGTTTGGAAGCCCGTAGATGTAATTATATCGGGCATAACGGTGAGAGTAAGTAACGGAACACAAAAGAACTCAAGAGAACTCGTTCAAACATGTCCGTGCATCCCAGTCGAATTGAAATTAAAACCAGAGTACCCGGAGAAAAACCTCTCGGAGCAGAGCAGAGAACCAACAACAAACTCAACCCACATATGGCGCCAGGGCGGGAAATCGAACCCGGGCCACATTGGTGGAAGGCGAGCACTCCCACCACTGCGCCAACACTGCTCCCTGTCAACGTATCTGCGGTAATAAGCAGGCAGCTTTCCCTCCAGTCCTAGTTTTTCTTCCAATGACGACATAAAAACGTTAGCTAGCAAAGGTCCGAGGGGGGACCCCATGGCCACTCCGTCCATTTGCTCACACAAGGCACCATTAAACTGGAACATCTGTCCCTTTGTGGCCATGTTCAAGAGATCAATGAGGTCCTCTTCAGAGATGTTTATATCGTATGTGGAGTTAAAGCAGCTTCCCGTGAAGGATTTCTCAGCGAGTATCTTGATAGTTTCATCTAGCGGCACGTTGGTAAAGAAAGCCTTGGCTTTCCTGTGTCCATGTGGACTGTGTTAATATAGATATCAACTCAGAATTCAGAAAAATGCCTATTGCACACAGACTAAGGCAAGGCATTAAATGCCATACAATAGAGACACAAGAAGGTTTGAGAGGGACTCATAAGGGAAATCACAAGGAGGCATTGTCGCTTGAGATTTGGAAAAAGAGCTTGTTATTTTGGCAAACCCACAAAGATAGCGTCCATTATTCATACGTAATACATGCTTTTTGATGAGTTACCATTAGCTTGCGTAGCAAGCGTGTTTACCGTATTCTGGCCGCGCGAAAACTGGGGAGGGAGCAAAAAGTTGGCTGAGGGCGCTTACAAAAAGTTGGAACTCGCCAGCCGGACTGGTCATTTTGAAAATGAAATGGGCTTCTTTCGAGAGTTAAAAACCCATCAATGCTATGCATACTATGTAGAAATAAACTGATCTGGCTGGACAGTTATAATTAATACAGTGGAACTTCGCCTTACAGTCACCTCTTTAATACGGTTCTATCGTTAATAAGGCCACTTTTTCAGTTTTGTCCCAGCGAAATGTCCATACATTAATCAGATTTTCATGGCCCGTTAGTGACCGTATTAACGAGGTTCCACTGTGGTGGAATTGTCTTTACAAATGGACTGGTCTGGCCGGCCAGGTCTGACCAATGGTAAACGCCCTAAGTTACCACCGTCTCGAACTTGCGACCCGTGTCTAGCGCTGCCTCAAAATGTCGTCTCAAACCCTCCTGGTGGGACACTCAAGATGACGGCAAACGAAAAGCAGAAATCCAGCCTCAAACTAACGGTGCTTTGCATTTGTTAAAACTGGCTGACCACACAGAACGGTCGGACAGTGAAAGGAATATATTTTGAGAGCCGCGTTTGCTCTCCTCACTTATTTGAAGCCGACTTTCTCAAGTAATACGTATTAATATGAAAAGAATTGGAACGACTGGAAAATAATTAATAGCTCACCGGTCACATGGATTACCCTGTGAGAAAAACAAAAAACAAAAACAAAGAGAGAGAGAGCCTTAAGACGAAATGCGCATGACAAGTGTTTCCCTGGGGAAGTGTGAGCAGAAGTTAAAGATGCACAGGGCACCAAGTTCTTACTATTCGATGTTAGGGCAAAAGGGAAGAGTGAGTAAAAGTAGAATTTGGACGTAAAAACGAACAATATTCCTTCCCTGAAATAGTTAGTCAAACTTAAGGCTCGTTAAGTCATTAAACAATAGACAACAAAAATTCAGCCAAGGCATAAACTCGTTGTTTTAAAATATTCCCTGTTTTATTCAGTCATAAATGCCTCCAGCATTGCCTCTAGAAGGCTTCGGAAAAAAGAGTGGTAGGCCTGAGGTTTCATAAAGAGAAGAGGCACATTTGCGTTTGGATGTGGTCCTCTTTTATACAACTTAATGGTAGGATCAATCAGTGAATTTTAGCTTACAGTAGTTATTGAAGATGGGAATAAGATTGCACAACGCGAGGAACTATTTCTTTTCTTTTCGTCTTATAAAAGCAATCTAGTCGAAGGTAGAGAAAAGACATTGACCACCTTTCGGATTAAATTAATATTCAGAGACGCTCGCCTACGTATGCGACAAATTAGGTACACCTTAGGCCAGGCAAAAAGAGGCTTAAGAATCATGTTCATCACAATAAAAAATAGTTCCTTGTGTTGAAACCAATGCGAAATCTCTCAATCACGTAACGAAAAATGGCGGCTCAACTCTTTTGCAGTTTTACAGTGTCTAATACCGCTTCCCGAAAGTCAGAACTGGCCAGCCGGACCGGTCATATTGAAAATGAAGTAGTCTTCTTTCGGGAATTTTCGCTAAAACCCCGTCGCTGCTATGCATACTATGAAGAAAAAAACTTATCTGACTGGACAGTTCTGATTGATAGCGGAATTCTCTTTACAAAAAGACCAGTCTGGGCGGCCAGTTCTGACTAATGGTAAGGGTCCTAAGCCTTATCAAAGTCGCACTGGCCAATGAAAAGTATCGCTATAACCTTGGAACGCCTCTTGCATTCTCGAACTAAAAATAATGAAAACGTGATGCTGTAAAGTTTTCCTTCAGACACACATCAAATCGAATCAACCGAACTCCAGCTTTGCATTGTTTTCTTTCTAAAGGCCTCCACAAACGAGGAAACATTGTTTCCCGAAATATTTCTTGTGTGTGCAAACGAACACTGCGCAAAGAGGAAACATTTGCCGAGAAAGCAAAATGTTTCTGAAAATATTCAGAAACATTTTTGCTTCCGCAAAAAATGTTGCGTGTGCGCGCAAACGGGGGAAACAATGTTTCATCGTCTGCGGGGGCCTTAACAGTTCTCTTCCTCTGCCACATCAAAGGAAACCCTGTGTTTTAAGCCCCTGTTAACACTTTCTTCTTTGAATATTGATCTTCTCACAACGATCCCATCAAATAACTTGTCATTGTCTTGGGAAATATCCTCGGAGTCTTGTAAATTCTCGGTATTTGTTGCTGTTTGTTCATAGCGGTGTCCGCGATCATTCTTTTTAGCGATCAGCAGATGCTGTTTTTGACGAGCGTGTTTTTCTTTCAGTTCCAAGGCTAAATTACCCATCTGAGTGTTGAAGCTTTCCAGCATTTTTCGCAGCTCGGAAGTCAGGGAAGTATTGGGTTCTAAATGATAAGATCAAAGTTCATCGTTGTAGTCAGCCAATAAGGCTTGTCATAAGAGGTTCCATTGTTTCAGGGCTAGGGTTTATTGTTTAATCAGCCTATCCTGTGACTTGTTCCGAGAGCTGCGTGGCGCATCCACAAAGTTTTGGGCAGAGCAGTGCATGCGAGGTAATCAAAAGGGCAACTTTTATATTTAGCTAATGAGTAACTGCATGACGAAAATTGTATGACAATTATTTTCTTGAATATTGGAAAGTTCTGTGCTGTAAAAGGAACGATAACTAAGGATAGAAAAAAATAACGTAACAAATTTTAAAAAGTGTGGTCAGAGAAATGATTCTTCTGGATACCAAACACGCACCCACAATACATGTTTTTCTTAATCTCATACAAATGAAAAATGCCAAAGCTGGTCAACATTCTATTGGGGAGGAGGAGGAGGGAGGGGGGGGAGGTATGGGTGTGGGAGTGGGAGCGGAGACACTTGTCTGTCAATGACCCAAGAATTTCGCCTATGATTGTTCCTCTGGTTGAAATTGATAGAAGCTATCATATTTGCTGCGTTTGTATATATGTTACAGACAGTGCAACAACAGTAGATTGACTTACTTTTGGGTTGTACTTTTCGTTTTAGCCGTATGCGATACATAACTTCCCACATAGAACCTGCCAGCACTCCACAACACAACATAGCTAGTAACACCATTAGGTTTTTCTTGAACAGCTCGCTGCTGGCATCGAACAAACCACTGGAACGTTCCACTTCAATGGGTACTGAGGACTCCTGTGGAGACGAAAAGGAGGTCTCTTGAGTGTATTCTTCGTTTAAGACTCACGAATTGTATTTTCCTAAACTGGCCTTAACCTACATTACTTTTTATAAAAGCCCGTTCCATTTTCCTCACCCGTTTAAAATCTAGACCTGTTTCTGGATCTGACGTTGCGGTTACAAATTTCCTAACTGGCTTTGTTGTAACGTAATTAAGCTTCGCATCAGTGCCGAAGCCAATAATTGGTAAAACTCTGCTCGAATGATAAATTTTGGTTGCTTCTCTCCCTCTATCATTCATTTTGAGTTGAAAAAACTAATACGTTTATACGCGGTCGTTCTTCCTCGAAAACGATACCCAATACCATACCTTTTTTTTTGGCCGGGGGGGGGGGAGGAGGAGGGGGACAGATACCTATATAGCTTTTATAGGGGAGTACTCCCGCGTATAAAAGCAACTTAATAGGCCATTTCCGAGTTCATGTCTGCCTCCTCTTCAAAGCGAGTCTAAGTGCGAAGTTTTTGTTATGAAAATTAGTATTCATATGTAAAGTAGAACTAATTACCATCACAAAAACTTCGCACTTAGACTCGCTTTGAAGAGGTGGTAGACATGAACTCGGAAATGGCCTATTTCAGCCAAAAACGTTCCTAACTTGCTCAAAACTTCACAGCAAAATTCAAGAAAACTATCTACCTCGGTTTATCTGGCATTTACACAAGAAAGAAAGAAAACGTATCGGGATTTTCAGAAAAAAACCTCAGTCTACGCAACTGACCAGAATTCAAAACCTAGCCATTTTTGGGACATGTTTCCACTGCTAAAGCTAATAGCTGCAACAAAAACCAAATTGAGTGTTAAACTGAAAAGTCGTTTCTCAGACCCAAAGTGGGGAGGGGTGAATTTTGGCTTCGCGACGTTTTCGAAAGAGTTATGTCTATACCACTTCAGGTAAGACAACCATCTTTTGAGGTTGTATTTCAAGATGAGGTTAAATTGAAGTCAGATGTGCTCCAATATCACCGGCCGTTGTTTTTTTTTCTGAAGTGTTAAAATTCCCGCCCTCTCTTTTCTTTAGTCGCAGGGGACCAACAAAACTCTGCCCAAGTTAACGAGTAGTCTACGAACTTTCACCTCTATCGCTTTTACATTGCTTGAAACGTGTTCAAAAATCTTTGCAGTGTTCTCTTGTATATAGCTACGGAAACATTTTGCGAGTTTCCTTGAATCTCCGCCTGTTACCACTCCATAAACGGACGAGTAGTCGTATGTTTTGTATATTCGAAGGAACGGCTTCTCAAACAAGTTTTTCTTGCTGCCCACCATGTAGCCATCTATGAGGACTCCGCTGATTTTATTGGAGGAGAGAAGCTCGTAGATGTCTTCAAAATTGCGATGGATCTGGTCTGAATTAGCGATTAATGAGAAATAAATAAATAAATAAACAAATATTAAATGATTGAATCAATAAGATAATCAAGTATTACTAAACACTGCTAAATCATAGTGATCGTGACGATGACGATGATGATGACGGTGGCGATGATGATGATGATGACGACGACGACGACGACGACGACGATGATGATGATGATACCTACAGTGCTGGGTGAGCTACCTTTGTCTTTTAACAAGTTCTTAAAACATTTTGGCAACATTCAAGTGGCTGTTAACACCTGGAGCTGTTGTCTTTGCTAAGTACTGGTACCTTTATCGAATTTGGCGTTTTTTCTCAAACCTAATTGGTATTCCGCTGACCCGTGGATAGCGGCAATCTGGAACAAGACAATGAAAAGAAGAAATGATTACGTTTTTAAAGGCAAAAACCACCACGCTATGTCCCACGATAAATCTAGCCAACTTTACTCCACTATCACTCCGTTGATAGGAATTTTATAATAAGTTAACTGGCACGCATAGCCCAACTGAAAATTGACTCTTTAAAGCCTGACAGCCGGCTCACTTCCCAAAAAATAGTCAAATATTTCGTTAAAGGATGTGTCACGGAGGATTTCAACTTATATTCTGAACTGCACACAAAGTATCCAAACTCACTTTCTTTCTTGAGATCTTACAACAATTAAATGCCAATTCAATAGACCGACAAATTCAATGGCTAATGCAGATCGCTTTCCTTTGTCAATTCTGAGGGCAAAGAGATCCCCTGGTTTCACAGGCTCGACCTATTCTTCTCTCTTCTTGTTCTTTTTTAGCACCTGAAATGTGGGTAGTACTAAAAGTATTCGCCTGCGCCTTTAAATTACCCCTCCCTCTCCCCCCACCGGAATTTACCTTCGCACCGTAGAGTTTGTAGTCCAGTCCAACTGTTTCATTGGTAAGAGAAACTGCGATTGCTCCGACTAGTATACTAATAAGAACAACTCCTGTTAGTGTCCAGACGATAGCCACCAGTCTGCCAACGTTTGACAACGGAAACCGATCACCGTACCTACAAAGAAAACGCAGCCAGAAAATAGACTTCTTCTCTTAATATGCACTTCTGCAAGTGGGTCAAGTTGACTACTTTGTGGGTATGTTTATGACCAATCAAAATGCAAGAACGGTGAGTTCTTGCATTTTGATTGAGGTTTTCTCTCGCGACTATTCCGGCTATCCTCATTCCGATTTAGGAATGAGTGAGTACGTGCGCAAAGGTCAACCTAAAGAGAAAAATTAAAAACGATGGTATACTACCTGCAGAATGTCTTAATGCACCCCAACCAGGCCACCACCTTATTGTGATGGGGCGGTTTGTGTATCTGAATACTCCCAGTAGCTATGTCGGTGGAGTCTTGTAAGGATGGAGACTAAGATGAATTGTGACCCCTAGTCTCCAATTTAGGGGTTGGGCTGGGGCCTTAAAACCCACTCCCGCAAAAAAATATGATTATAACGGAAACGTAGACGTTCAGAAGCGACAAGGGCCTACTGCCGCCAGTAATACGATGACGCATTTGGGTCAAGGGCGAAAGGGAAGTCAAGAGTTGAGAGCTGCGATCGTGAATCCATATGAAACTTGAATGTTAAAACAGCGTTGTTTAAGACCGGAAAAGCTGCTCATGTATCCTGAGAAGGAGAGACGGGCAGCCAGGTGGCAGTGCTGGGCGAATGTTGGTACTCTGGCAGCGGATCAAAGTGGGTGGACGGAGAAAGTCCGAGCGTTACATGCCTTATGGCAACGAGACATGGAGGATGGAAACGAGGAGGAGAATGTCTAGAACTGTCGATTGATCAGAATGCTGATTGACGGCAATATGGTACACTGTAACTTTCCAAACATGACTATAGAGGGCGTGCGCTCACGTGACCCGCAGCCATATTGGTCTATTGAAACAAAATATTTTGAATAATAATAGAGTTTAATTCGCAGGAGATTGGTTTAGTCCTTCAACATGGCCGCCGTGACGTCTTTTATCTTTTAACAAGTACTTACCCTACAGTGGTCATGGAAGCAAAAGCCCACCAGAATCCCTCCCACATGCCAGCAAAGAACGAGCGGGGAAATTGTTTACTGTTTCCAGTTTGATCCTATAATATAGAAAGATCGATGGCATTTTACGGCTCTTAGGGTTCGTAATTCCAGTAGTATTGTGTGAAAATTACAATAACAACAAACGCAGCAGAAATAGTTTTCTGTTCCGTTTTCCACGAAATCTCATGATTGCCTCAATTTTGCTATGAATCAGAGGAAATGATGGCGGACGTCCAAAGAATGGTTGACTGTAAGCCGTTTCTTTCTTCTCCGGCCTAAGTTCTGTAGCAAGCATTAAATCCAGCGAGAGGCGTTCTTTCCTCCAATTTGCATTGTTCTATCGTCCTGAGTGATCCGATCAAAAAAGTACTATCCCATGGAAAAGAATAGTGTGGCATGTATTATTTAAATCCAGAGAGTACGTTTCCTCGTCTCCCATCTTATCTCACCTCCTTCAATTGCAAGACTACAAAAGGCTAGACTAGACTAGACTAGACTTGAACGATGAACGGAAAGTCCATAGGTGATGCGTGACACTTGAACGTATCAGTGGTTCGATTGACAAAGTAAAAAAAAAAAAAAAATATATATATATATAAATTTCAGAAATGTTTCCTTAAAACACAGACGTTTCGGGTATATCAAATGACCCTTCAGCGGGCGCGTATCTGGTCTCACGCGCACGCACTTTAACATTTAACATTTTTAACGGTTTTTACACGATTGCGTTTTCTAATGGCTTTTATCCACACTGAAGAAGGGTTATATTTTCGAAACGTCTGTGCTTTGAGGAAATATTTCTGGTTTCACTATATCAACCGAACCCCAGGTGAAACTTGAGTAAACTAAAAGAACGTGAAGTTAATATAAACACAACTTACCACCGCCCAGATGGCGAATCCAGCTAAATAAGCAAACACAGCACTGAGTAGGAGCAGAGGCCAGCTCTCAAAAACAGAATTCACGAGAGACGTGGAGATCTGGGTGCCATAATTTGTATTGATAACATAAGCAATTCCTGGTGATTCAACAATTCCTGTGTACCCAAACTCCCTTCTGAACGTACCCTGTAATTTATAACCATAAACTGGGAAGCTGAAGTCCGTAGAGTGGTCGATGTTCCTATAGTGCATAAATTAGGTTTAGTTTTTCGACTGCTGAGGCCTGTGGTATTAGTTTTGGTAAAAGGCCTCAATGAGCTGTAAAATAAAGATTCAGGATGACGGTGACGATGAAAACGACTGATGGCAAAGTCGTAGGGAAGATAACATCTTAACGATTCAGATTCATCGTCAACACAAACCGAGGAGAGATCCAGAAAGAGTCGGGTTTGCGCAATGCACTGACATAATTTCTCCAAATTTTCGTCGGCTTTGCCTACGTGTAAGAACCTGTAAAACACAGGAATGACGTAAAAAAGCAATAGCTCACAACAACAAAGAAAACCTTCTCATATAAACCCAGATTTCAACATTCGAATTCACCCAATCTAATTTAAAACCAGTACAATGGATTTGTGGCTTATATCGTTAATGGCAACGACACCTTAGAAAAATTCAAGTTCACAATAGTTTCTTTAAATACGAGACCGTAAATGTGAAAGAGTACGGATTCTACAGGGTTAAAGCAAAGGTGATGAGACCCAAGCCATCACTGTATTGCCTGAATATAGAATGAAAACACTATTTAATCCTTTTATACGGCATTTTTTTCAGTCGAGGGCGCCTCAGTTAGTTGTTATTATGTACTCGTACGTTTGCCTTTCTCCCTCTCTCTATGCAACGGTTGCATTGTTGGTCACCACTTAGTAAGTAATAGAATGATGCAATTGTAATGTATTGGAGTAAAATCCTACCCACGCAAGGCCTCTGCTGTAAATTGAATGGAGGGTCCAGCTACGCCGTTGAATTTGAAGTCGACGTACGACGTGCCGTGTGTTTTGCAAGACTGACAGCACCTCACCGCCATGTCATTTACAAAAGGTGGCACGAGACCACTAGGAGTTTGACTTGATTCGTTTCCTTGAATGACATAGGGATCCAGTAACATCCAGTTGGTCGTCAAACGCTTTGCGCAGCGACATGTTTCTGAAGACACAAAATAATAATAGCCGAGTCAATAGAAGTTTTGCAACAATTGGTCACTTGACCGTTTATCGTGACTGGATGGCAAGGGTTGTAATTTCCATACTTATTTCAAACGGTCATAGTCATTTCCCCTATTGAGTTAATTGCAAGCATGGAACTTTCGTCGCTAATTTCTGTATTGTCTTTCTTTTCTTTATAAAATGATATCTCTAGCCTGCATTGCGTTCGTGTTTATGAGAAGTTGACCACGTGACTAACTGTTGCAAAAGGCATTTTATAATATTGCAAGAGGCCCTGTGAGCGATTTCATTGCAAAACTGTGCAGTTGATTTTTGAGTCGAAGTCGCGCAATCAACTTGTAGCTGTAGACCTGGTTTCCACGCACAGAGGACCCTTGAGACAATAATATTCTAAAACTGATTGTCAAATACACTGAAGAGCGAGAAAAAGTAAGGAATGCGAATATCAACAACTGCAGCAGGCTGACATTAGAGATTTTTAGTTCACAAGTGACACGCTTAGATTGTAGTCAGTCACTGCATGTCACCGCGAACGGTTTTGCTTGATCAAGACTACAGTCTCCCAGACGATCGCACTTCATCAAGCAAGTAATGGCGTGATTTCAAACTAATTACCAGAGCGATGAGACGCAAAACTAGCAACAACAATAATTTAAAAAATGCTGAGTACCTGCAAAAATAACTTCACTGGGACCGTCGCCTTTTATCGTGAGTCCTGTGATCTCGATACGGTACACGGCAAAACTCTCCAATCCCGTCAGAACGGTGGACTCATTTTCCGCAGGGATGAACACTTCCCTGGGGGTTTCCTTGTACGGACGTTGCCCCATTTCAGTGGCCTGATAACGTATTCTGTAACCAGTTAGAATTCCGTTGAGAAGATGAGAGGGGATGCGAGCCCAACGCAGAGGAATCGTGTAAGGTGTCCATGTACTTTCAGCTTGCACATTGAGCGGCGAAACGTCAGGAACTACAAATATTGAATAAAAAAGAACGCGCCATCATCACCTGGACCAAACGAAAAAGCCAATAGAAAATTGAAACAAGCTCGGTAAGAACGGGCTCCCTTTGGTTGGGTTACATGATCTCAAAAGGTCAGGGTTGGTTCAAAATGAAGCGCATTATCCACATAAAGGCTCCAGTTTAAGCCATGATCTAAGATATTACGGAGTTAGGTAGTAACCTTAGTTGCTTTTAAACCAGTGAAGAGGGAGCATATTCGAAACTTCTGGTAATCTGTGGTGTTTCAACGCACACTTCAAAAAGCACACATTCTTTATTCTAAACAATAGTTGCATTGTCGCATTCTATCTTTCTTTTCCCTTCGTGGATATTGATCATCCTGTCGAAAACGAGGTGCGAGTCTCTCTGTATCTCTTATGACAGCGTTTGTAAAACAGAATTGAAAAAAAGGGGATTAGCAGATTCTGGAATGATGTTGAGGAGGAAAGAAGACTGTACGCTCTGACATTGAAATATGAAACGCGGGAGGCCTTCAAACCTCACTCAATTGAGGGGCGGAGGGTTTTGCATGTAAAGAGGCTTTGAAGCTCAATTTTCTAAACAATTTTGTCCAAGATTGCAGGTGCAGAAAGTAGGTGTATCACCCACTTGAGAAAAATTTTACCCCATTCCTGACTAAGAGTAGCGCAGTCATCACAATTAAACGTACATACCATCTTGATCTGTCATGAGGACTTTGCTCGCGAGATTTCCGTCTCCTTTGCTGGTATATGCCAAAACAGTGATGTTATACAGTGTGTACTTGTTCAATCCAACAATGCGGAGCGATCGTTGTTCAGCTGGAAGATCCTTGATCACAGACGAACCGTTTTCGCTTATTTCAGTGTACCGAACTTTGTACCCTCTAATGATCCCATTTTTATGAGCGTCTGGTACATCATCCCAGCTTACTTCAAGGGCTGTGGAGTGTGGTGTCCACACTTGCATGTTTGGTGGAGCTCGGTCAGGTACTTTCGAGGGAAGAAAACGCAAAGCAGATAACATACTATAAATCAGAGCTAATAACAGATTTAAGACCGTGGATGCTGTACCAGGCATTCAGTTGGAGTACCAAAATTCTCTCTGTTACTATTTGCCTCAGAAGCACAAAATCAGACGTTAACGATAAAGAATAATATTGCTGAGTCCGTTAAAATTGCTCAGAGAAAGCCCCCAGCGGGAATCAAGCCCATGAATTTCTTTTCACCGAGTATGTGTACGACAGTATTGAATAGATCATATCTTTCATCCATTTACTAAAATTCTGTTCTCAGACTGCCTACTTACTATCCTCATCCGTGGAAACCCTGACTCTTTCGCTGCTTACGCCGTTCTTGTTTGTTCTCGCCACGATGTATACGGAGTAATTCGTAAACTTGTGCAGGCCAAGGAGCTCAGTTTCTAACGTCGCAGAATTTACAGTTACATTCCTCAAAGAACGAACGAAGTACGTCTCCTGCTCAGTGAAGTACACACGGTACTCTCGTAGAATTCCCCTGAGACCAGCAATGCTTATTGGCTGCCACGTGACATGAATGCTGGTTGAGCTTGTGTTGAAAGCAGAGATGTTTGTTGGTGCAACATGAGGAGCTGTAATAGCGGGAGAAACATTGGATAAGCACAAGAAAGATTCCTTGGGATTGCATGGTACAATACCCACTTCGAGGCATGAAAGCTTGAAGTTGAACAGACGTTCCTCAAAATTACTTTCAGGTCTATTTATGTAACCAGAAACAATTTTCACAGAGACTGCCACCACCCTTTTGCCAATAGACCTATTGCACACTGGCACCCTTTGAAAATAAATTAATACATTAACCCGACTTAAACACCAATAACGTACCTTCCTCATCTGTGTTTCCTATCACAGGCATACTCCATGGCCCATGTCCCTTGCTATTGTACGCACATACTTGTACTGTATAATTTGTCCAGATCTCTAGATCTCCTAAAGTGGCTTTCAAGTTTGTAGATCCAACTACAGTGACATTTCTCAAATATTCTCCTGAGCTGTTACTGAGGGCGACCCTGTGACCCAAGATGATGCCTTTTCTGTCTTCTTCAATGACTGGAAGCCAGGTAACTTCCAAGGTGGTGGGGTTGGCAGGAAGAGTCAATACACTCACCGGTGCACTCTCTGGAACTATTGAGGAACGTGGATTGATTTAGTTGATAAATTACGACAGAAATGAATAGTATTTAGAGCGCACTTTAGTTAGTTCGAAATTAAGATGAAGAAAACAGTGACACCTTACCACTCTCATCTGTGAGACAGAACACAGGCTCCGAAATATTTCCGTCTCCAACAACGGTAAATCCCAGGATTCGTGTCTCATATTTGGTGAAGAATTCCAAACCAGGTAACTCTACATCAAGGAAACTCGAATTGACAGTCACATTGCGGAAACCATCCATTGGTCTGTCCTCTCTTTTATACAATACTCGATAACCCATTAATATCCCATTGACGTAATCGACTGGAATAGGTTGCCACGTGATATTTATGCTTGTGGAACTGGTGTTAAACGCCTTAATGTTTGTCGGCGAATGGCTTGGCACTAACAGAAGCAAGAGGAGTATGGATCTGTTTAGTAGTGCTCTTGAGACAAGACAAACGAATCTTACAGACAAGAAGCAACGACGGAAACTCCATCCTTTTCCATATATGAAACGCGACTGCAAGGGGTTATTTTGCTTATGCTTAAATAAACAATGGTGATTTCTAGTTTCCATATGAAACATAAAAAAAAATTCACAAGAGGAGAATTAAAGATAACGGATGATTTAACCTGAAAACAAATTTCTGAGAGAAACGCTAACGAGACGCTAACTCCGCTTGGGCGCACTGACCTGACCTAATGCACTGCGCGTGCGTGTTGGGCGGTGACATCATCAGTCAGACACGATACTATATGGGGAAATGCCTCCTTCGGGTAAACCGATGGAAAACTCTGACTAATGAGTTGATAAAAAACACTTTCCGAGAAACATTTCACAGTTGTACGAGTTCACGTTGTCGCCACTTCTGATTAGAATGACGTGGGATTAAATCAAGATTAAAACTCTATTTGATAAATCCATCTGTTTGGTTTTCTCCAAAATCGTACTAGAAAACACGTGCATGCAATAGCTGAAACAGAGACTTGCCACAACGGTCATGGCTTAACCCTTTAACTCCCAAGATCTGGTTAACAATTCTCCCTTCCAGCTGCCATACATTTCCTTGTAAGAAACTTAAGAGAATTTGATGTTACATTAAGATAGCACCCTCCAAATGATAAATGTGTCTATTCTCATCACCTATTTGCTTTAGAATGTATTAAAATTGTGAGGAGAAGTTACATGCTAATCATTTCTGGGAGTGAAAGGGTTAAAGAGTACCTAAAAAAAATCTACTAACAATTTGAACGTTGTATAATAACTTGTGCTTATACGTTAGTACTGTGGGTACTGCATAATTACCGTCTTGTCCCGTAGTCACATTAACTTCGTGGCTTGGTACTCCATAATCGACTGTGTATGCCAGCACCTGGATAGTGTAACCCGTGAACTTTTTTAGCCCATTTAATTCCAGGCTTGGTGAAGAAGGATTACTGATTGCTCGCCGTCGTCGGCCACCGGTCACAGGTATAGAGATGTTTTGGACCGTGTCTTCAGGTGATTGTGTTACAAAGTAAATGATAACGTAAGCGCGAAGAACGCCGTTTATATGTTGTTCGTCGACCGGCTTCCACGAAAGTCTCACTGATGATGAACTAGGGGCGTCGCCAGTTAGATTTGTGGGTGGACGGCTCGGAGCTGCAAAAGCAAAGGCCCCAGTTTGCAAAAAACGCAAAAAAAAAAATTCTACACAACGACGATGATGATGACGATGGCGATGACGATCATGATGATTATGAAGATGATGATGATGACGATAACGATGACGATGATGAAGATGATGATGATGATGATTAACGTCTGTGCAATATGCATGTAACTGAGCGGAATATTCTTTGCTAGTTTTGTTTGACGAGCATTTTGATCTCTCCAACCGGTTTCTGAAATGTTTTGTTGCATGACAAGTTTTAATTGATCACTTGGAAGTAGCATTTGCACATGGGTACGTTTGCTTTATATTGAGACAGAATTTTCAGAGCCAGACTTACCACATTTTGTCCTAGAAACAGCAGAAAATAAGGCTGGCTCTACAAAAGCAAGTGTTTTTGGCAAGATTGAAAATACAAAAGTTTGTGTCCTGGTGCGTCGAAAAAAGGCAACTCCAGTTATCCATTCCTAAGTGCTAGTTCAACGAAGAAAATTAGTCGAATCAAGTTCATGGTTTCCTCGACAAGTTTTATTTTCATTTGGTAATTTCCAGTCTCTCTGAAAAACAGTTAATCAGTAAAGCATTTCAAAATGGCCGTCAAGATCATTAGACATCCTTAAATGGCATCCTACGTATATCGCTGATTATATGCCATGTCCACATGACAGATGTTGTGGGCTTCATAGCCATATTTGTTGACCATTAAGGTCATACGTACAGTGTAGACAACAGTTTGGTTATAAAGTATTTACCGTGTGGGCGTGCGTATATTCCTCTCCCAAAATTTGGTTTTATCGACACATCTGATAATGTAAATTTGCCACAGTAGAGAGATTTAAAAAGCTGACTTTTCGAGCGTTACTCTTCCTAAGCTTTACGGTTTCCAATACACATTATAAACTACGGTGATAAAAACAAAGTTTTGTGCACAACGCCCCCACTGTCGCAGTACCACAGTTCTTTTAGAAACTATCTGACTGGTTTAGCTGGCTCAACTGCATTCTGCAGATGGCTGCAATAATTGCAGTCTCGGTCCTCGCTAGAGAAATATTGGTAGTAGTCCATTATTCTGTAATTTTCATAGTCATAGACAAAGTAGAGGTAGGGTGGTGGGTAAAAGAACTTACCAGCCTCTTTGGTCCGAACGGAAATTACTCCGGTAGAGTTGGCTTCCCCTTTGCTGTTAAATGGCACAATGCGTGCCTCATATTCCGTATAGGGAAATAAGTCTTCAATGACTGCCTGATCTAAAGATTGCACTGTTAGGTTCCGAGTGATGTTTCTAAGTTTGTCAAAAATGAAAATGCGATACCCCAAAATACGTCCATTTGCAAAGTTACTGGTCAGCGGTTTCCAGGCCAGTTTGACGCTTGTACTGGAAGTGGCCGCTGGCGTGACGTTCTGTGGGCTTCCCTCAGGAACTACGAAACAAAATGATGAATAGTTTTCTCAAATGTTTTAACTCTAGATTAATCCAATAGTTTCCATTAGCGTACTGCACTCGTGATCTTGTATCTTACTTTTGCCACGGCTTCGATAGGTCTTTCATGCGTGGGACAAAAGTAAACAATGGTAATAGGACTTGAAGCTGTATTGTCATTACTGTTGTTAATTAAGTGTAAACATAAACACGAACGCGAAAACGAATATGAAAACGAAGCGAACAAGAATATGAACACAAAAATGAACAGGAACAAGAGTAGAAGCAAGAACACAAGCAAGAACATGAAAACTAACCAAACGCGAACACGAGCACGAGAACGAGCACGAGCACGGGCACGGGCACGGGCACGGCACGAGTACGGGTACGGGAACGGGCACGGGCACGAGCACGAGCACGAGCACGGGCACGGGCACGAGTACGGGCACGTGAACGGGCACGGGCACGGGCACGAGCACGAGCACGAGCACGAACACGGGCACGAGCACGAAGACAAAAGCAAATATGAAAGCAAAACGAACACGGACATCAACATAATTTTAGGTGTTCAGACGTAATTTGCAAATTTTCACGTTTTAATCGTCATAAAACATGTTGCATGCATACTTACCATCCTCTTCAGTGAGAACAGTTATCTCTTTAGACGCGTTTGTAAGTGCTCTATCCGTTGCACCCATCACAGTGACCCTATAAGGCGTGTATTCGTTCAAACCAGTCTTGTGCCACGACATGGTGTTGGCATTGTCGCAAGCTGATTTAATCATCATAAATTGAAGTTGCTCTCCAGTGGAGGTATCGGTGGTTGAAACAGTCACAACATAGGCAGTGATGTTTTGATAGCTTGAGTCCAGAGGAGGCACAGCGTCCCAAGTAATGTTTATACTGGTAGAACTAGTGTTGTATGCCTGAACGTTTGTCGGTGGCCCTGGAACTGGATTGAGTAGTTCTTTGTTATTCAGTTTTTATTTAGCATTATGCAAACCGCAATGGTTAGTGGAACCAGTCATGGAGGCTCTTAATATTCACATATCAGAGTCTCCTTGCATTTGTCTATAGACTTATGCATTGGTGTAAAGCCAAAATAATCGTCTAAAATACACTCTTGGGAGTTCAAAACAAAACGTTTCCTTTCTTATTTCCTTTAATTTCTTTGACCTCTTCTGTTTGTCCGAACATTTTTCTTCCTTTTAAGTTCACGACCTGTTTCAGGCGTTGAGATAAAGGGAAAAACAGAGGGCAAATGTTTCGTTGGCATGTCGCAGTTTGTCTTTACATGATCATTCTGCTCTGGAAAAGCTATCAAATTCGATCTCTGTACAACAGGTCAACAAAGAGATAAATATGACAGCCAGGGCATGCTTACAAAACACTAATCAAATCGTCAAGATCTAACGTTGTATTTTCTTAGTGTAGAAAAATCTTTATTGTATTAATGAACTCACCAGCTTTATCCGTTTGTGCTTCGACATGCGCACTAGGCCCAGAACCTTTAACCGTCGCTCCTGCAACACTGACATAGTAACGCGTCCCAAAATCAAGATTACTTATTTCACACCAGAGTGAGCTGGAACAAGATGCATTCTTCCAACCAGAAGGATCATCGAAGTTTCTGTAGTTCACGTTGTAGCCAATAATGATTCCAGCCCTGCCCTGCTCTGGCACTGGACCCCAGTGGATAAGGATACTACTTTGACGAGCTTGCGCGGTAACATTAGACGGAGCGAGGCTTGGAACTGGTGAAAAATACAAATCTTGATAAGATTAGGGACCGTTCATTTTTTATGATGGGAAGAGGGGGGGGGGGAGGTAGGGGATTTGGGGAGTGTCATGTGCAAATTATGTGACTCTCCCAGCTTACCAGTTTTAGACACATAAAGTTACACCACCTATTTTTGATGTCAAGTTTTTTCACTTGTCAACGTTAATGGTATTGGGGGTTTTTGATGTGCTTTCTTCTGATTTTTAGCTATCAACTTGACTGGTCGACTGATTAATATTTATTTACAAAGCCTTTGCTTGATTGAATGATTTAGTAAGGCGGCGATGGGCGCCATCTTCAGACAGCTGAAAGAACAACTTTAATAAATGCCTATAAATGCCTCTGAGGGTTTAATGTATGGGGTGGAAGTTTGAAGTATACGAGAGATTTCCCTTTTAATTTCTTACCATCCTGATCTGTTGTAGCGAAGATAGCACTGCTGAGCGGGCCTTTCTTGTCTCTCTCAGTAAATCCCAACACTCGAATGCTGTACTTTGTATACTTGAGTAGGTTGACGAGGATGGTTTCATTTGCATCTCCATTCTCAAGTGTGACATTTACCGCGGTGTTGTTACCATCTTTGACCGCAAAGAATACCACTGAATACCCCTTCATTTTACCCAAAACCTGCTCAGCAGGTATTTTAGTCCATGTGACTCGAAGACTTGTGGAACTGGTGTTAAATGCAGCGATGGACATTGGAGAGACAGTGGGAGCTATGAAAGGAAAGAGACAAAAGGCAGGTTTATAAACAACGACAATAATATGGCCGAGTGTAATGGAATCTTTGATTAACTATAGGGCTTTATAATGTCGCTTACGATGGCATAATCTGGCCAATGGCTGGGAAATTGCCACAGAAACAGCAAACAAGAGACATCGACTTAAATCCCATCGGTGCAACTTTCTTCATCACTATGGCAATAAAAATTAAAGGAAAAAAGAGAGATCAAATAGGGTACTCTACTTCAATGCATACATGTAGATATACCATTGGCAAAGCAAAGCTCTTAAAATCTTGCGATCAAGATCTTTAAGACACTGAAAGTACTCCTTTGTCAGTGACTCACAGCTTGACTTCACAGATTCATTTTATGTTTAACAATTATCCCGCGCAGGATATTGCATGATACGTAGCCGCCGAGGTCGCAGGCCGAGTTGACTAAAATCAGGGGATAGTTCGCAAACACTTGGCGAATAAGGCACAGTTCTCTGAGTTTACTGCAAAAAAGGCTGAAAACGAACCTTCGTCTAAGACAGGACACCTCATGAGTAAGCACAACGAAAGTTGAGAGCGCCATGACCAACTATATTTGAACACTGCCACAGCGTGTTGAACAGTAAATTAAGATATTAGTAGACGTATTTCCTAAAACTATATTTGAACTGCTATTAGCTTGGAGGTGCCCGTTTTACGAAAATTTCATTTTAGAACAGTAGAAACGGACTGGGTTTGGTTTCAGTATCTAAAATATCTGCGATGGCTCTGACACGAACAGTCGTCATGAGGTTTGGGTTCTCTCCGCCAGCAAAATTGAAAACATGGTACCAATGCCAAAGCCTTGGGATTGCTATCTCACAGGTTGTGGTAACAACAATAGTTAACAGAGAAGACTAAAAAAACCACACTTATCACTTAAGTCTTGCTCTCACACAAGATCCCACAAACTCATTCCACAGTCAAACCTGTCACAGCGAGCTTGTATTATTAAGCGGTCACCCTGCATTAAGCATTTACTTACCAAAGTCCCGGATATCGTTTCCCTTAATTACTGTAAAACCGTCCTGTATTAAGGGGTCTCCTCTATGAAGCGGTCGCGGTCACCTTTTCCGAGGTCCAAACGAACAATGTACCATACTAGGGCACTAGATACATTGCGCGTGGCGTTTAAATGTCTTTTATTTCTGTTGTTTTGGCACA
Source organism: Galaxea fascicularis (assembly GCA_948470475.1). NCBI lineage: Eukaryota > Metazoa > Cnidaria > Anthozoa > Scleractinia > Euphylliidae > Galaxea > Galaxea fascicularis. Next base: position 30,924,066 of record OX419337.1, on the reverse strand, counting down.
AGAAGAGTAGAAAACTCTTTGCGGTCAAATTGTCATGTTATGGATACTTCACCTTGTCTTAAGGTTGGTCGAATCTGCTTTAAGTGGTCAGTTGGCCATTCCCTAAGGGTCACCGTTTTAAACAAGTTTGACTGTAGTATTAAAGCATGGTGCAGAGATCTGCTTAGAACTGCAGTAGTTTGACATACCTAATGCAGCCGTCCATATAACGATCGGTTCGCTCAATTTTCCTTCCCCTTCCAGGGTAAAACTCCTAGCGGTGATACGGTACTCTGTGTAAGGTGTCAGATTCTGTATCTCGTAAAAAGAATCATTGCTCCTCAAGGTCACATTAAAGTCTTGACCAAGTTTGGTGTCTCGGTAAAATAGGTGGTAACCTTGAAATATCCCATGTAACAGTTGGACAGGTCCGTGCCAAGTAATAGAGACGTTGATCGACCTTTCCATGGAGATATTTTGAGCTTGAAGCCTAACTGCCGTGACATATACTAGAAAAGAACGCACGTAATTCATACAGACAATTAGCAACAAGCATCTTCAGAACCCACCGAGAAAACATAACTTTAATGCCATGAGGAAAAGAAATACGCTAAACATTTACACCAATATAATGTACTTTGGACTAGAAAGTAGGTGGTCGTGGCATAGCATATTTTACGAAAGTGAAGAACACTGGAAATTTGTGATATATACATTTAGGCAAGCCTAAAAGTGACATTCTACGATTATTGCTTTACTTTACACTCTCCGGCCTTACTGGCGCAGTGCTATAGAAAATAGGCTGGAATGGTGGCTAAAAGGGATGACTCAGAAGTACTTTTTGAGCCCACGAAGCATCAAACCCAAGGGACCGCGTTGTGCTGACCGGAAGAAGGTCCTGAAAGGTTATCCCCCTTAACTGCCACCGGAATGGTGACGCTATGCCGCCAGGAACCGCTCGAGCAACTTCGCGTAGCGTTTCTTCAACCATGCAACTAGTAATTGCGACATTTCACACAAAACTATTGCTTGGCGAGGCAGATACAAATCCTTAAGCGCCTTGAAAGTTTTTCTAATCCCAACCCACTGAGGAACCTTTGTCAATTCAAAGATTGTCTGCGTGAAAACATCATCCAGTTACACTGCAAAAAAGACAGCATCATTATCACCTTCCCAAACCACACGAGCTTTTCTTTTGAACACCCGTACACTATAAAATTAGCAAAGAAAGCCAGCTACCACATTTTCCTGTTCTCATCATTCACACAATGATTCTGACCGAACAAGAACCGATACAGTAAGACAGCGAAATGCCGTCTCTTCACATATCTCTTACTGCAAGGACGAAGATCTTTAATGAAGCTTAAGTTTTTGAGATATTCACATGCATTTGTTCAGTTTTTTTTTTTTTTACAAGGGTTTGAGTTTTTGTCTACAACCAAATTTAAGCTTATCAATTGCAAACTCATATCATTCCGGTGGCAGTTAAGAGGGATGTCGTTGGACATGCGATTTCCCACCGAAAACTGCGGGTTGACCGCATGATTTTACGCCGGAATGTTTCATTATATGGCACGGTGGACGTACGTACCAAAAGTCCTCGCACTGTTTGTTTACCATAATTATTTTCCTACCCAAGGTGCTCCATACCCTAAGATAATGACTATCAACAAGCACCATAACATAACATAACATATAACAGAACAGAACAGAACAGAACAGAACGTAACATAATGTAACGTATGATAACGTAATGTAATGTAACGTAACGGAAACAAACACTTACTGTCGTTTGCTTCGATGTGATCAATCTGATGTGGACTTGCTTCAAGCCAGTTTACCACGGGTTCTACTGCTTTGTATCCAGTTTCCGCAAATTTCACAGTTAAGTAGCACCCCATGGTGCTACCTTGTGCTGACCTGAAACCAAAAGAAGTCATTAGAAACCTTGTTTGGATGAGTATGAATATATAGAATCATATATTTGCGGATTAAATAATTAAGATGCATGTGATCATCACTGTTGTGAACACTACTTGAGCAGTAGTTAAAGTTGCAACCAGTTGCAAAAATGTTGCTCAAAACACTCTCAATGAAAATACGCTTTTCTCTCTAAAAATCGCTGCTAATAAAGTATCTATGAGATATGACACCTCTCTTCCCTCTCTCTCATTCAAAGTTGTTGCCCTAACTTTGGAGTGTGGTCTTGATTACGGGAGGGGGGGGGGGGGGAATAGAGGGATGGAACGCGAAAGATAAGGGAGACATGTATTACACCCCAAATTACGTGTAATGTCTCAAGTGTTTTTGCAACCCGTTGTAGTCTTACATAGTTTGAAAGTGGACATGAATATGCTTGCACAGTTTACAGCTATGAGGGCAAAACACATATTGTTGAGGACTGCTGTTTTTTTTTAAGGTAACGAAACATTTCCAGGGATAATTATTCGTCAATTTGTCGTATTAAAAAGCTGTTTAGAATCATGGTTGTTGCCTATTGTATTTATCTCTGAAAAAATGTGTGGTTACTCCTGCTTTTTATATTCCTTATTTACTGCGATCTGTTCTTTCCACATAGCTACAAACACGCAAAAATACCCCTGCATTAAGAGATATCTTCTCGATACTCTGGTTACGCTTTGTAGAATTTAAGATATCTTAAAAGAAAAAAAGAGTTCTGTATTAATGAATAGCCGTCACATTTGCGGAATTTTCTGGCCCCCTCTTCCTGTAACTTTCTAGCAACAAGAGCCAACAGTTGCCAATACCTACCAACATTTGTGAAGGACGGTTTCACCACTTCCATTGGTAAGTGCTTTGACCTATTGATAACAAGAGCAAATAATACAGATTGTTAGCATCGCTTTTAATGTATGACATAGCGAATGGATGCTTCGAAAAAGGGATTAGTGTTCGTTACTTTGTTTGATATCTTGTTCCTTCGATCCATAAATTCTAGTGATTCGTGATCAAGCATTCTCGCAGTCCAGCTTATGTCAGTTAAAGTCAGATTGAAATGGACCTGTAAATTGGGACCTCCTACGAAAACAGTAAGATATGGTAAGTTGAATTAACAGTAATCAGCTAAAGTCAGCACTGATCAAAATAAATACAATCTCTAAGGGGGCAGTACGGGTAAACGCCTTGTTTTTCGTATATTTCAGCACTTTTCCTACAAAAATGGCTCCTCAGCACAGTAAATGTTTGAGTCTAGCAGCTCCTGTAAGCTCTAAATTTCATTGTCAGGGATAGTGTTGCACCTTTGTTCTTTTAGGGTTAGGGTCCATTGTTTGTGTTGCTTTTGTTCTTTTGTTCACCTGAGCCAATCACATGAGACCTTACGAGAGCTGCAACATGGCCCCGTGGCGTAGCCGCAGGCGACTGGCTTTACTGGCTTTACGACCTTTTGGCGTCCTCCGTGCGCTATCAGACACCAGACGCGCAGACAAATGGAATCAGTTTTATACTTCGTTGTTTTTTTTTTTATTCAATTGATTCATGACGTCATTCGTCTACAATTTAACCGCAAACTCGTCTAGACCAAGCAAAAGGCGAGATTTGCACCATCCATTATACGAACGATGTTCCTATTCAAAGCGTCTCTCGGATAAATATACGGTAATGTAAATAGTACCTTTATAGTAATCGTAAAGTGTACTGATTTCTCCTCTGGACAGATTTCTGTACCAAACGATCACCTCATCAAATGCTGCTTCCGGTAGTTGTCCATATTGTCCAACGGAAATCTGCCGGAAATTTTCCTCGACAAAATTGCCATAACTGCACCCCTTAAATTCCGAGTTCCTGACCTCCTCTCCATTGACAAAAATCCCAATACTGTTCGGATCCTCGATAGTTCTGTACGTTAGTACAAAGTGCGTCCAAACTTCTTTGGGAGTCGAAAATCCAATAGCGCATTTTTTATTGTTGCCAATGATTTCGAAAGCTACCTTCAATGAAATAACAAACACTTAAGGCTTTCACTTCCACGCTCGAGACGAAAATAGTAAGTTCGTTGGGATGCAGCAGGACTATGAGGAGCCGCAAGGCAAATTGGGTTACGACCTTTTGCTTTTTACATTATTTCTCCTCAACGAAAAAGAAAAAGCAGTAATTTAAGCTCCCAGGGAAAACATTGGAAATATATTCTTCAATTCACGGTGTTCCGCACTACATTTATTCGACTCAAGACGAGTCAGCGTCAAGTTCATAACAGTAACAAATCAGAGAGACGAAAAAGAAGAACAAGTTTTGCTAAGATCTAATTCCAAGGGGTGTAACGTTGATGTTTTTGTATTCGGTTTGCTGCTGCAATCTTTAATACTGTCGCAATTAAAGCTGTTTCTTTGAACAACAGAAAAGGCTGAAGCTGCGTTAAGCTTTGCCACTGGACATCTTTCATGATTAGGAAGGAAAACTTGGAATGATTCGTTTCATGGTTTAGATTGTCTACGCTTGGTGTTGGTATATAACACGAAGTTGGATTTAAGTGCAGTGCAAAGTTATTCGTCTAAGATGCGTCGCTATCTAACTAAGCCTTGATCTTTGATCGAATACCAATTTATTGGATTTCAAGATTGAGATGTATTTTAACTGGACCAAAACCATATTGAACGTTCTTGAAATGCGGCAAATGACGTCAACCGCGGTTTAACGCGACATGCAAGTCACTATTAAATCTGTTTGACTCCCACTGTTGGCAGTTGTTATAGAAACAAGCAACAAGAGAGAGTCGAGAGCGTCATCACCTCGAGTGAATTTGCTAAGTCGACTAAGCCAACACTTACACATGCATCTCCCTACGCACAACAAAAAGTCACGTGACCAAAATGGCGGGAAGAAAGAAAAACATGAATCCCAGCCACAACAAAAACCCCTAACAGACAGACAATACTTTCTTCGTATTTTAACATTCTTAGTTATGTAAACCATACCTGGGGAGTGTTGCTGATGACCTGATATATTCGGAGGCCTCTACGCTGATCTCCACCGGAAGAAAAAAAGACTTGCCCTACTCCATCACGTTTGTGCTTGTACCAAAGCCACAACATCATAGTAAATCCATCACGGCACATGGAAGCATCGAAAAGGCAACTTTTGGGGAGTCCTTCGCTTAGTGTAAACGCTCCAGCTGTTCCCTGTGCGAGATAAACGGCTTTTCCTCTGATTCCTGTTATGGTGATCGAATCATTTGGTGCGCGACCCCAGTCGGTGCCCACAATGTTCTTAACATCTTTATGGTTATCCATTGTCCAATAGAAAGAAGAGGATTTGACGAGTTTGTCTATCCCAAGAAGACCGCCTTAAACGACAAACAAAAAGGCATAAAACTAACGTTGTTAATGATATTTGGTATCACCAGTTAATAACAATTAGGATGTAGATTGAAACGAATTTATAGAAGACAGAAAACTATTTTTTTTTAATTTACCGCAAAATAGATCTAGGTGTAGCTCAAGCTCTAGAAAATAATCATGCAAAGGTCTATCGCAACTACTTTCATTGTTTTGGACCAAAATGGGGAGGACCCAAAGAATTCATATGATTGAAATAAGGTGGTGAGTCATACTCTACAAACCTATTTCTGAAGTACAAAAAAAGCGTTTCATAACATAGCTACATTCTAACGCGCGCTCTTATTGGCTAATATTTTATGAAAAAGAAACGGATGGTTCATAGAGATGGTTAAGGCTGACGTCAGTGTCAATGAAATTTCTTGCCAGCAAAACTTTTTTCACAGCTTTTTTAACTTAACGTTAGGTATTATAATGGCTGGTAAACCCAGCATCTGAGGTAGGGTGTTTCTATGACTTTGAAGACCTAAAAAACGTGTCTGAAATGGTTGCAGAAGTATCGGAAGTGTCTAAAGATCAACAAAGCGAAAGTGCTTCCAGTGAAAACAACTGCTTCGCAAATTTATCCGAGCGGGATTACGAACAAATATTCGAAGATAAACAAGACCAAGAAAAACACTAACTGGTATGTTTCTACGATCAAGAGTGAGTTTCAAATTGTCGTGTAATTTCGACTCCATTTCCAGCAACTGCACGATTCAAAATGTGCAAGTCGTGGTCTCTTCGGCGAGCCCTTCAAAATGACTCGTAAGACCCAAGACGTTTTAAAGCATGCATCATTTTGAATGGTGATTTTAAAGAAACTTTTTCCTTTACATCTTAACTAAATATTTTAAGCTGGAAGGCCTATGTGTAGTATTTTGATACACTTATTTTGTCACTCGCAGATGTAAGCGTGTAAAAGTAAATGTGTTTTTGAAAAACAAGTCATTCTATTTTTAGTATGCACCCGCGCGGTTAAGAGAAAAGGACAGAAAAAGCGACTTTTCAGCGCGAAAAATGTCTCGCTATGTTATAAAAGCAATGGACAATGTCTAGCCGGTGCGTCCATCCAATTCGGGATGCACTTGGATAGTTGGGAGAGCACTTAGGTAGCTAGAGATGCTCTCGGCTGCGCCTCGAGCATCTCTTACGCTACCTTCGTGCTCTCCCAACTATCCGCGTGCATCCCGAATTGGATGGACGCACGCTAGACATTGTCCATTCCTTTAAAAGACAGTCAACAGAAGGCTTTAGACCTCTCGATCTAATGGTTAAATTTACAGACTTTAATGATAACCTTTGTTTAAAGTGGGTAACACCTATTAATATGAATTCAAAGTATTCTCCCTAGTGGCCCTCTGTAAATCAAATAAATTCTAAATTAAATCAAATCATATGTTTGTTTTTGAGGAGAGGGGAAAACCGGAGTACCGGGAGAAAAACCTCTTGGAGCCTAGTAGAGAACCAACAAACTCAGCCCACTTATGACGCCGAGTCCGGGAATCGAACCCGGGACACACTGGTGGTAGGCGAGCGCTCTCACCACTGCGCCACGTTTTTGCGTACGTCTGCGAAAAAAATGATAAAACCTCAATCTGAATTAGTAAGAGATGATCATCCTCTATGAACGTGTACTAAATTCGTCAGTGGCTGATTCCAAATGAATCAAACTACTCAGTTGCCCACGGTTTTCCATCAACTTGGAAGTGGAAACAGTCGACAAACGTCAACTGAACTAGCGCTTGAGCTTGCAGTGTTTTTACTGTTATGTACCTTGAACACATCCGTAAAGTTCCATTCTCATTGATATGTGCCTATACCACTGTATTGGTCGAATACGGATGTAACGAGCTCTGATCGACGGATTTAGCACACGAACAACAACCGTGTCCCGGTCTGTGTTTCCTACAAATTCCTAAAACAGAATTAACAGGAGAATAAACCATCAAACAAAGAAATGGGGCTAATAAAAAAGTTCGTCAGTGTCTATGGCGGTATAGTTAAGAAATGGCATGTGATCTTCCGTGACTTTATTAAAAATGAAAGGTTTAAAAGTATAGGTCTTCAGTTACGTTTCACTGTTTCTAATGAATACCTGCTGAGATATGGCAAAGAAACATTTTAAATACTGTGCAATGAAAAAAGAATGTTTAAGTTGAAAGGTAAGAAGGTTTTTTACCACAATTGCTGGTAATCTCGCAATCTGATTGACTAATTTGCCGTTGTCGATAAGAGTCTAGACAACGCTGCTCACGCAATGCCTTTTTCATCTCTCGCGCTCTGAAATACACATTTCTTTGACGCCGATATTGTGGGTCCACAACATTTTGACCACTGTGATGACGAATTTCGTTGTCGATAAGAGTACAGACAACGCTAAACCACATTCGATTTGTTAATCAACGAACACTTTACACATGTAATTTTAACGAACCGTCTTACCGCTAAGGAACATATTAAAGTTGCAAAGAAACTCCTTGCATAAGTGGTTCGGTAATCGAAACGTAAAATAGTTAAGGAACATGGTGACACCTTCCACTCATGTACAAAACTGCATGGAGGACGTAGTAGCTCACGTATTCACTCTAAGTTGATCATTGGCCAGAACGGCCGTTTGAACTGTTGGTCTACGAGAGCCAGGCTTTTCTTGGTGTTGAGTGGTTGGCCAATAGCTCAGCCTCCACCCAACCAACAAAGTGTATAGATGGCGAGACCACAACACAGGGAATAGAAATGTGAAGCTTGTGGGATGTGGCTTAGAGTGACATGAATACCTCATAGAGTAATGTGTCAAGGTAAGCTGAAAGCCACTCATTGGGCACTATGGCCACTTGGTAGCGGGCATGACGCCCTCAATCTACCAAACTAAGTGTGAGCCCAAGCATTAGCAGCCATGGACAGCTCATGTAACTATATGAATAAAACAAGTAATAAAAATGTGGGATGTGACAAGAATACCTCACAAGTTGATGGACTAGGTAAGCTGAAAAGTCACTCATTGGGCAATATGCCCACGTGTAGAGGGCATTACTCGCATTTGCTCGGGCTCAAACTTATATTTAGTAGATTTAAGGGGTAATGCCCGCCATCACGTGGCCATCACGTGGCCATCACGTGAACCAATGACTGGCTTCAGCTTACCTAGACACATTTATTTGTGAGGTATTCCTTTCACAACACAGGATAATGCGTTCAGTGTCCACTCATTGCAAAAACTACGTGAGGCGCCTTTGGGTATTGGCTTGTAAAGGTGAAGGCGCGCAACGCGAACAGCTTAGAATCGGCGCCCAATGACACGGTCGTCTGAATTGAGGCAGATACTGAGCATACAACCAGCGTGTTCTTACTTGTTATTTTGAATTACATTGTCATCCGTCATGTACGTACATATGCACGGTTACACGATGACGTCATACCAAAATTTCTGTTATCGATAGGGTACCATATGGCGCTGCTCCATATGGCGACGAATAACAACAGTTTTGTTTTTGCCACCCTAGGAAAGTGGAGGTTGTTATGTGCGGGAGTTTACTGTAAAATAGGAATACCTTGGGTTTTCCTTGGTCCGTGAAGTAGAAGAATGTGACTCCGTCATTACTGATCTGCAGCCTGTACTTGGTGACCCACTGTTTCACTGAATTTCGTCCCTGTGTTGCAACACGGGTGACTCTGGTATGACAATTACCAAGATCAATCTGCAACCACTGATTGACATCATTTGTCAGAGCTGACCACCCTCCGCGCTCAGTTGCAGTTTGCTTGAAATTTAATCGTCCGTTGCTGGGTGCGTGTTGAGCACTCCACTGCGAGGATGCACTGATCTGTTGGCCAGCTATGTCACCATTTTCTATTCCCAGAGCTCGAGTTTCTTGACATTCAAAAGTATTCGCTGAAAAAAAGGGGTAAAAAAACAATGAGTTATGCCCTGTAGAACCTCAAAGTATTTTTGGTAAAGGACAATGATGCACAATATGGTATTAATTCGTTAGAAAACTATTTGAACTCGCTAAAAAAAATACATTAACAAACCGGTAAACTCCTTGTCTAATCTTACGAGATTGAAACGCTGAGGGAGGAGTATGTTACAACCCCCTCCCCCCACCCCCCAGCGATGGCGCTGCTCCAAGTCAGTGTGAAGGGAGGTATCCCGCATACAGTGAAGACGCTTTCAAAAGAGTACCCGTGTGGAGGCGGTAAATTAAAAAATCTTAATATAAAATCTGGAAACAGAAACCTTTCTTTGTCTTCCACGATTAATCTTAGAACAAGTCAAACGTTGCAAATGTTCTCCAGAGCGGGGAACCTTTAAGAACGTAGTGAAGGTGTTTGAGACTAGAAGCACTGGAAAGGATGCACCACTATGAACATAGCCATAAAACAAAATGCTGCCGATTATCTTTCCAGCATTGAACAATCGTCCATTTGACTGTTAACGAAATGTCCGAGTCATGGAACACTTATTGTTTTCAGGTAGCCTCATTGCAAACATTTATTAAGTCGCACAAATTTTTAGGCGCCTTCGTTACTGGTTTATTTTCAAACACTAACTGGCCTTATAACACAATTTCAACGAGATGTTTGCTCTCCCCCTCTCCCCGAAAACAAAAAGAATGACTTACCCAGGGGTAGGATATTTCGTTAATTAAAACTAGTATTTCTACACCTTTGAATTTCTCGGAATTATATTTGTGAGGCGATTGAAGCCTTTTAAACATAAATCCCACTGAATTAACTATTTCTCACCCTTTAAGTTCTTATTTAAAGCTAAACAACGACGTACTTTGTTTGCACCACTCCTCCTCACGATAACGTGGGTTGCAAATGCACTGTCCTGTAATTTCATCACAGTATTGTCCTTGAATACAAGGCGGGTCACACAGGGAATCTGAGGAAAGGCGCACGATTTCATAAGATGTCTTTTTCAATGCAACTTTCTAATGTTAATTTATTACATAATAGGTTTTTATTTCCCGCAAGCCAATTAAAATTCATTGTCCCGTTTCGTCAATCAAAGGCTAGAAATTTTGATCCAACTTAGTCTCTGAATTGGTATCGTTTTGACTCATCCTTGGTGTAAAAACCTGTGAAGCTCACGAGTGACGTAAAACAAAGACAACAAAACACTATAAACAATAGCGTACAGCAAAACAATACCTCATAAAACAAAGAAAACCTCGTCAGGTTTTTACACCGAGGCTGACCCATCGTTTTACTTTAAGTCAAACGTCTTTGCTTTCCTAAAGCGTAGTAGAGACCATGCATAACGCGGTGCGAGACAATCTCGTTGGTTTTTATCAAAACCAGTGACACACAGTACCCACTACCCACAACTCACGACAGTAGTTATATAAGGTCAAGATTTAACCTCATTTCAGCCTTTCCCAAACTTCCTGAATTTTAAAAAGCGCCAGCCTTGACCGCTGATTGTCAACTCGCACAGGTTTCTTCAAAACATAAAATTTGGCAAATCATAATTCAGCGTGAAAATTAGGGCTGTATCCAATGCTATGTCGCAGAATGCAATCACCTTTTGGGAAAAGGACTTCTAAATCATCGGCCAGAAACATTCTTTCTCCCGCGAAGAATTTCGTCGCTTGTGATATATTAGGAGCTTGGTAAACATTACCAACATCAGTGACTATGCTTTGATTGTTAAGATGAACAATTAGGTCATCATTCCCGAATTTTAGCATGTCGTAATCCAGGGTAACTGCAAGATGCCTTTCAAGGGGCTTAATATCCAAGCGAGTATTCGTCAAGTTTCCATAGAAGCTGCGCAAAGAGAACAAGAACGCTTGCAAGCTCGTCTTGGTAATAACTTTAGATCCTGAAAGAAAACAAAGCCCTCTAAAAGTTCGTACAATTACTCGTTCGTAAGGCTTTCAATGTTGTCTCAATAGCCACACCTTTCATTTTAAAGGAACGGTTCAAAACAGCCACCTTACAAAAGGTGAGAATTTGGAAAAAAAGACATGGGGAAATCAGCACAACTATGCAAAAATGTTCGAAAATATACCTGACAAATTCCCTTTGCCACGAAAACCTCATGGTACACGAGCAATCAAATGAAATACCAGATAATTAGTACAAAACATCTCAGAAAATAAGGCAAATAGCTTGGTGGTATTACGTTGCAGATAAAAAAGTAATGAATGCTGCGGGAGTTTTCTCCCTTAACAAAAAGATAAGTCGTTCATTGTTATCAGTCGGAAATTTCACTATCTGTCCCCAGATAAATTTCAGCCTCATCCAGGTAATTTAGTTTTAACCAGCATGTCACCTATTTAAAGTTGCTATTCTAAACTATCTGAATCTGATTATCACTCTTTTCGCTTTTTGTTCAATCCCTTGCACGTCTAAATTTGGAATTCATGACATCCGGTATGGCTGCTGATGTTCTCAAAAAGAAAAAGGGCGTGATGGTTAATTTCTACCCGGTTACGTTACTGCACGGTTACAGGGAGTCAAGAAATCCAAAACGGTGAGAGGCGGGACACTAAACTGAAAGGCCGAAAAAGTGATAATTATGTCCTGTTCTTCTCCGGTAAAACTGCAAAAATCATGTCTCTGTCTCTAAGGACCTTCGAACTCCACTGAGTTGTCTAAGAATTTTATCCCAAGAGCGAAGGTTTGCTACAGCGGAATATTAAATACCTTGAAAGCCATAAAGCTCCACTCTCATTGCAATATGAATAGACCAAGTTACTGGTCGAAATCGGATAAAACGAGCTCTGATAGCCGGATAAAGGTTGTGACACACAACGGTATCCTGGTGTACATTTCCAGTAAATATCTGAAAAGATAAGCTACATTATAAGTTATTGACGGATTTTTCATCTCGAACTATTTTCGCAACGTTACCTCTAACATACGCCAGTTAACGTTACGTCGAGGTTTACAACATGACGACAAGTAATATCCGGCGTGTTCTAAGTTATATTTTGGTAAGGGGAAGTGGGGGACTGTCTCTGACTGCCATTCTCACCCATTGCATGGCTGTACCTCTGCGCACTTGGAGAAAACTCTATTGAAAAGATTTAACAGGATACCGTACAAAACATGCCGTGAAACAAAATGCTGAAAATGTAAATTCTATTAAACAGTGGAAGTGCACTTCGCTAGTCCCTTGAAAAATTGAAACAAGTATTCATGTAAATAAAACAAGGGCCGTTTTCACGAAGGCATCCTTAGGCGATCTGGGGTGTTCACGAAGATCTCCTGTTTAAAGACAAATCTAATTAAAATTTCTCCTATGTTTAGGAGGTCAAATTCCTTCTAAGCTCTCAAGACGTCTTAAATTCAAGTCGGATTGGGGAAGCAACATTGTTTTGCGTGCAGACTCTACGACGTGAACGCGTATCCTGTGACCGTTCCAATAAATCGTTTCGAGTTGTAAAATGAATTTATTAAGACGCTTGGACAAATCCCCACACCGTTCACAACCTGTACCTGTGGAACTGGAAATTGGCGTGGCCTTATAATTTTTTGCTTCAGAGCTAGTTTCAGTTGTATGGTTTACTGAGTCACCCTTCATGTTCTCGATGCATTACAAATGGATGCATGCGACATTGTTGATATCCATTGAGCAACTAAATGCGATCATTCAGATTTGGAGTTTAAATTATTTATATACGAGATCTGGAGTAAATCTGATTGGCTCATGGGTGCTAAACAATAATTTCTTGAGATCAGTGAAGTTAGGAGACGCCCAAATTACCCCTGTCTTATGATGGGTAAAAGACATCATTGGTGAATACCACTTAGGACATATCTTAAGATGGTCGTAATTTTTCTGTTAAGGTGTTCCTCAAGACACCTCTTAGGGAGGATTTCGTGAATACGACCCCAGGACAAGAAAACCCAGAGGCTTGCAAGTCCAACGCCCTAACCGCTCGGCCACGCTGCTTCTCCGAAGACAAAAAGAATGTTGCTATTTGTTTCAAAGCTATTTCCTTCCCGCCAGGTCTATTCTAGGCTTTTCACCTTGGCCTCGCTCTTCCCTTGTTCGCGGTAATATTGGAAATTTGCTTCTTCGTCGCTGAACGCCAGTCTGTAAGTCTTAACGCGTCCATGATAACAATCTCTTCCTTGAGTTGCTACTCCTGTCACTACATTAAGTACACCACCCAGATCTATTTGTAGCCACTGGTGTTTGTCGTCTTTATGAGATAACCAGCCTCCTCCGGGGCGGTCAGTGCATGTGGTATGTAATCTTGCCCGCTTGGCATGATAGATGTTCCGTAACTCTGAAGAAGCTGTAATCTGTCCATCACTGATAACTCTATTTTGCATTCCCAGAGCTCGACTAAGCTTGCAACCTAAACGTTTGTGCAATTGACAGAATAAAACATCGTTACAAGAAGTCAAAGCTACTTTACTTCATTCGGTGGACATTTTTTGATCTGGCAGAGACAAAATTCAACATTAATTTTCTCGTTCCGGAGGAGCTAAATCTGAAAAAAAAAAATTTTTTTCCCGCAATTTGTGCTAACACACAAACACTGGTCCCTCTCGTCCGTTTCATTAAAATACAACATGCCGGTAATAAAAAAAAAAATCAAGATTTGTACAGAATAACTTTAAGCTATTCATGGGTGTCGTTTACCAGTACCCTGTTCTTGTTTTTCAAACGACACTACAAAGCTCTACAAATGGGTAATAAAGCTCCTTTAAAAGCCAAATACACTACCAAGGTAACAACCACAAAGGCGAAAGGTCTCTGATGAGTCTCTTGGCGACGAAACATGCGTGCCAGACTAGCCATGAAAATATGCATTGAACTTTGCACGTTTTGTTACGCAGTTGGAAATCCTTATGTGATATAAGGCCAGATTGCCACCAACTAAATGCTAGCGGGACTTCAAACGCGATGTTTGATGAGTTGGCTTCACCGAAAGGTCTCTGATGAGTCTCTTGGCTGAGACGAAACATGCGTGTCACACCAGCCATGAAATTACAATAATATAGAGAAAACAAGGATAACACTTGCAATTGTCTTTGTTTCACTATCTGAACACACCAAGAACGTTTAACCCCAGACGTACCTTCGGGCTTCCAACTAACGTCCGAAAATCCCCCGAATATATACGAGTTCTTCCGAACCAGTATGATTGATGGACCTTCTACTTTACATCTGTCGTGAAACGCTTTACTGCTCCAGCCATGTTCTGAGGCGCGATAGCAAGCAACCCAGCGATTGGTGGAGAATGCCGCCTCTGAGAGCCAGAAATTAAACTGCTGCAGGTGGCTGTCAAGGTGGCCAATTATTCCCGACTGCATCACTTGATTACAGTAAAGAACAACAACTTTAGTAAATTAGCAGCCCAAAACCTTGTTTCAATCTGTTGAGTTCTCGCTCTGCAATTTTGAGGTCTGAAATAATAGAGGCCATAGAGAGATTAGGCATAGCGTTCACCGCAAACGGCACACGCCTTTCCTCTCTTCTGCTTTTTCCAAAACGCCGAATAAAATCAAAGTGCATGGCTATGAGCCACTAAATCTTGGAATGAATTGTAAACCACTTGCGGGTACGGGCATACGGTTTTGATTTCTTGGTTACTGAAAGCTCCAAACAGAATCGTGCACTACTTACGTTATATTTAAAGTCTTTGTAGGCTCAAATTTGAGTGTAACAGGTCTATTCAAACCAAATACCTGTGTCGTTTATCACAAAGAAAAGTATCAAAAGCAAGTTTCTCCTCTTTTGTGCCTCTTTGTAGTATCTTGACATATTTCTTTTTGATTTGGCCGTTTTCATAATCGTAATTTCATGGCTAGATCTTACTTAATGTTTATGACACAGGCGAGGATCATTCTTTATTTCACTTCACACGCGAAATATATGCAAAGCGTTATGAACTGGTCAGCAGATATACAAAAATGTTTAACAGGAATCGAAGGAGTGAAGGAGCGAAATCAGCCTCTCGCCTACAACTAGGAAATGGGCACAACCATTTTTCCAAATTAAAAAGGTAATGAAGACCATGCAACAATAATCGTTGCAGTACAAAAGTGCCGAGATCGGTTGGTTTTGAAGTTATGACGTTTTGTTTCGAGAAAAAAAATTCTCTCCAACGGGGTGAGCCCTGAAAATTATTAGTAAAACTGAGCTTTCAGGTCACTAGCATAAAGAGCGTTTTCACTCACGTGACCAGCGGCCATGTTGGTTTAATGAAACAAGAAGGTATTTTTTCCAGAGGGTTAGCCTGGTACCCGCTGTTTCTTTGTTTTGGTACACCAACATGCCTGCCGTGACGTCGTGAAAACGCTCTATAGCACTTATTCATTTCGGGTAAGCACGATCACCCACACTAAAAGTTCTGAAATCTTCTCGTTTTGGTAACAACCATCTTTTATTTTGCATCTAAAGAGATTTCTCTTTTCTTTTCGTTTTCTAACCAAATTTCTGCATTTCATCTGACAAGACCGTAACGAAGAGGACATACCGATGGAGTTGGGCTGAGCCTCCTGAGGAGCAAACGAACAACTGTCATTTACGCTTAAGACTGCGTCACTGATAGCAACGTCGCCATGGTAACCACCAACTACTCCTTCCATTATAACCTAAAGGAGGGAAAAGTATTTTGGCTGTCCTGTTCAATAACAGAATTATTCAGCCTGTCATCTATACCATCAAAGCGTTTTTCTTTCAGTTCTGATCACTGTTGGAACGTTTCACCGGTTTTAAACTGGGAAATGCAAGATGGCGGCGTTTTCGAACCAATCTCGCAATTTTCAGTTTTTCAAGGTCCCAATTTACGGAGTTGAGACGAAACAGTGTCAACACACCAAATCCATACCACCCATATTTCATTGTCATAGTTTAAAGATTTCAAACTGAAAAATCCATTTTTAACAGAGTTAAGCAACCTCCTATATTTATGAACTTCATAGGTTAAGCCCTGAAAACAGGGCGAATAAACAGCACGTGCGGGTCACTTAAACCACACACTTCAACAATGTCCTCCTTCGTCTATTAGATTTCGCGAGAAGGCCTCCGTCGCCTCTGTCGCAAAAGACTTGTGGTTTCTGGGGGTCTCGCCATCAAATTATAATAATATACTAAGTGGCGTTCAGTATTTTACCTACAGATATTGCATGGTTACATTCTAAAGATCGCGAAGCTAAGAAAAACGACAAATAACAAGGGACGGGAAAAACGTGTGACATGGTACCTGGTACGCGTAGTCCTCTTTAATAGGAATCTCTGCCTTCCTCCATTCGTTACCACGTGACCCACCAAGCCGCCAAATGAACTTTTTTCCATAATCGCTAAAACTTAACGCTTTTAAATACACATTCAGTCTCCCTGTCGTCTTTCCGTGCATGTGGTACCAGAAGCTGAAGCAATTTCTCACAGGGACAGTGACACGGCTTTTAAGGCGTGCTTTGTGGCCTTTCTCACGTGGGTATGAAGACTCGATGTATATATAGGTTTGCGACTCTGAAAGATAAAAATAGATCATGATATTTACCCAGGGAGGTCCTGCATCCGGATCGAATTGGAATTTGGAAGTGTTCGTTTTTTGGGGAGAGAGGAAAACCGGAGTACCCGGAGAAAAACCTCTCGAAGCAGAGTAGAGAACCAACAACAAACTCAACCCACATATGACGTCGAGTCCGGGAATCGAACCCGGGCCACATTGGTGGGAGGCGAGTGCTCTCACCACTGCGCCAACCCTGGTCCACTACCACTACTACACGCAATTGTAAAAATTGCGATCGCAACTGCGACGATCATTCTTCATTTGATTTCATATCCGCAGTTCACATATGACTTCTTTCAGATGCATCATCCACTTACTACCACTATGAATACGTATACTACCTAATACAACAACAACAACAACAACAACAACAACAACTACTACTACTACTACTACTAATAATAATAATAATAATTGTAATAATCTTGTTCCTTAAAGCCGATGTACACGGATAAACAGAGACATAGATGAGTACTAAAAGTTTTAATCCATCATGGCTTCTAGTCTACACAGTACGCATATCCTGAGACTAACGCTGATCATTACAATCAGTAATAATAATAATAATAATAATAACAATAATAAAAATAAAAAAAATTAATAATAAAAAAATAAAATAATAATAAAAAATAATAATAATCACGATAATCCTAATCGTAATCACACGGGTCCATTGGGAAAAGCCTACGTACATTAAACCATCCATTAAAGCATGTCTACTCAATGGTATCCTACTTTATTGGCAATTCCAATTACTTGTGTATACAATTTTAAATTCAAGGAATGTTGTTTAATTTTGTCTCAACTTTTTACACAGATCATCGAATTCTCTCGCCAGGATCTTCCTGTCTTGTGTAGTATGAGGCGTATCCAAAGCGTGTAAATCAAGGGAAAACAACTGCGAACATGTCACTAATCAAGCAAATTACATAACGCAGTAAAGCAACTCAGCAACAAAAGCCAAGTTGTTTCAGCCGATGAAACACTGATATGTATTCTCTCTGATTGACATGCATATTGTGCCTTACTTCCACGACATGGTCCTGTGTCGTTAGTAGGCGTGCAATTCGCCCTCGACTGCCACTTAAAATCCATATCAGGCTGCTCATTTTCGGGTAACCAGATTCTGTTAACGTCTGCAATGGATAAATATAATTTCGGTAAGTCTTTAAAGTAAGTCTTTAAATTACTAGACTGACGAACAGTTCTGACTTGTACTTACATGCTTATGACGAGCGCGTTACTAGTGAAAACAGCATAAGGCAAAAAAGTGGGTTCGTCCTTCTTATGTTTCCGCTTATGCTGATGTTTATATCGCTATTGTTCACGTCTCACTTGCGCTTATGCTAATGTTTGTCCTCGTGCGTATTTTCAGGGAATCAGATTTTGTTATTGACAAACAGGAAAATTGTTTCTGCCAATTAAGCTGTGGTTGCCGTAGATAAATCAAATTCGATGAATTGTACTAACAGTCCGGAATTATCACAATGCGATTGTTTCGAGGGTAAAACTACTAAAAGGTGAACGTCAACTGGATTCCGTTGTTACATCAAAAAAGTCCAGATTCTTTGTAGGCAAGATTTTGCACCCTAAGACGAAAAAGATTTATTAAAAACGCTTAAGTGCTTTCGCAAAGAATCAAGATAGTACAACAGATACTTTGACATTTATCACCTAGTTTTTTGGTTTTAGTATCACCCAACTAGTGGACTAATGCAAATCCTGCATTTTGATTGGCTACGCGACTAGAGAAATATTTCTTCAACTTGCATTTGCTAACTTTATTGTTGCCTTTTCTGTCCGACTAGTTGGGTGATACACTTCTGAAGGTCATAGCCTTCGTGGCAGGCGTAAAAGGAGAGGAGTGGGGAGCGAGAAAACGAAAAATGGCTGGGGGCGGACGCAAAATTCTCATTGGTTAATTTTGACAGTAGTCAAAACAAACTTGCTATCGCGAGCTTTTATTTACCTGTTTACTGAGCCGATTTGAACTTCGTCAAAAATTGCGAATTTACGTTGAAGTCGGAACAAGAAGTGGCAGTTGGAGCTCCTCTAGAGGGAAGAGATGTTTTAGCTGTTTAATTTTACCTACGGAATACTGTAAAAGCCTCATTTACCAAATGTTTGTTCGCGCCAAGGAATTTGCATATTTGTAGTAAGGTGTTTAGTCGAACTGTCGAATGATTCTTGAACTAATACTTCACTAATAGGATATAATTTCTCGACCTTAAGGTGATGTTACACGATTTTTAACGCAACATTTTGTTGAGGCAACATTGTTGCCCGAATTTTGTTGGAATTGGTGCGTGTAACACCTCCGCCGCTGACTTTTAACAACATTGTTGCGTTTAAAATCGGCTCGTATGACATCACCTTTAAGCTGTGTAATTCTATCTGTTTCCACAGAAATATGTTCGATATTACAAATTGACAACGGCTTCCCGTTCGCTGTCTTCGTTTGGCTTTCTCCTTTCGTTGGAGTTAATACCAAAATAATGCTGTTTCACTCGATTGTTTTGTTCATCGTATGTATACTGTACAGGCCCGCAATACTACGTTGTGAACGAACCAGCGCTTTAATAACGGTTTATAAAAAAGCCTTTGGCCTTCAGGGCGTGAATTCAGCCAAGCGGAAAAGCGTGCACCGGTTTTGACAGAAGGGACCGTACGCACTAGGTTGAAAAGATTTGTTTGGCTCTGACAAAAATCTCACCAAATTTTGAATTTGCTAATCGCGTACGCACTTAAAAACACCAAAATATTTGATAACCGCGAGTTTTGTCTTCTGCTGAGCGTAGACTCTAAAAAGCGAGATTGCATTTCCTTGATTAATATACTCAGCCATTTTAACGCCTGCAAATTGTAAAATCTGATAGTTTTGACGCTTGACGAAAATTTGTCCTGCTCTGAGGCAGGACGACGGCGCTTTTGAAGTTTGGTACGACTTGACGACATTTTGGTAGGACGAAACCCGCCGTTCACACTTGCAGAACGGAAATGATAACAAACATTTGCGCAAAATAAACAATTACCCGAAAATTGGTAGGTGGGAATTCAAATAACGGGGTTTTGCGGGCAGGCGTTCCTTTACTCTTTACCCTTCTCCTCCCCAGCCCCCGCCATTTTTCTTTCGTTTTCTCGCTCCCCACCCCCTCCCCTTTTACGCCTACCACGCAGGCGCGAAGGTCAAGAATGAATGTGCATCGTTTTCTTTATCTAAACATTTAGTTTTGTATCAACTGACGTACTAAAACTACCAAACCTGTTAGCTTGAGTGTCTCCTTCACCATTTCTTCAGACAGAACATCATACCAAAACATGAGCTCGGACGCTTGAAGGGTAATTTTTTTCCCCCGATTGCTTCCTGAGATAGCTCTACCAATGAACATTCCCTTATATTGGTTACTACCTGTTTTCCACTGAAAGTTTAACTGTTCCTTAACAAGACGACCATTCTCGTAGTACCTTAGTCCCCAGGCCTTGCTCCACGTAATGCACACGTGAATCCAGCCAAACGGGACAATAGGATTTCGATTCATTAAAATGGACCACTCCTTTGTAGTTGTTTTCAACTTGAGGTGATACGACGTCGTGTTTAGTTCAAAATTGTAATTATGAAAGAGGGAAAGGCCTTCTCTACTTGCTTTTTCTCCTCCAGATGAAATGATGTAGTTTGCCTTCGACTCTTCTTCCGCTTTAGAAGCAAGAAAGAAGTTATTAAAATGCGTTTGACTCCTTTGCACCTCTCCGGAAGAAGGGGTCTTATCAAAGTTTCAGCGCAGTCAATCAAAGTTGGCATCATTCAACTTTTATAATACAGAGTGGCTTAACATACTATTCCCTAACTTTTGAAGGAAACAATAAGGGGCTCTTGTGTAACGTGAGTCATCTGTGCGTTGTGGGATTAGCCCTTAATCCACTTAAGAACTTAGTAACCACGCTTGTATTATAAGAGACTAGATTTCACATATAGCATATCAGTAGACACTCGCCAGCTCTGTAACAACTTGCTTATTAAACTCGTATATAGTACTAATCTGCGGTCTACTCATTGTCGGCTCCATAACAACACATGCGTGATGATATGCTGATCATAACTTGCGGCGCACAGGCTGGCAGAGTCTAAAGATCTTTTCATTTCTTGCAAATAAGAACTAAACCCTTGTTTACACTTGAACGTTCTTTTTCTCACTGCAGGATCGGATCACAACTTAATACCTGGGCCGCCAAAGAGTATTTGGGTCATTTGCGCCGGGCGAAATCGTCAAGCAATACTAACTAACCGTTCAGTCAGCAAACAACCCTGTCGCCTCGTTTTCCAAACCAACCTCGTCCCCAGGGTCTTTCTTCTTTCCGTCCCCAAGCTTGAGGAGGGGCACGGGAACGAGGTTGATTACAAACCTGTAATCATTTCAGTCCTCACATCAGACTACCGCAGAAATGAATACTTAAACGCACTAACTGATCTACGGCTACTACCGGCATATGACAATATATAGCTTTCCACGATATTTTATTTAAACTTTTGATAGTGACTATGTAACAGAAATCTATAAGTCTGTTATGACGAGCACCTTTAAATTAAGTAAAATGACCAAGGTTGAGAGTAGTCCTAAAAAATCGCAAAGGTCTAGTTTATCAAAGAAGGGACATTTGTATGTTGGTGGAGGGGGGGGGGGGGGGGGGCAGAGTTGCACCCAGCATACAAACGGCATTCATAAAACTACCCGACTTTGTAGAACCGTATCAAGTTTCGCCATTGCTTGTTGTAGTAGTGTCGATAGATTTTCGTTATCTAATCAAAATCAATAGTTGAAAAGACCGTACCAGGCTTGTAATGGTTCCCGTACTTCACCGCTTGCCTCAGCAGTTACCTGTTGCTCACTTAAAAATCCTTACAAAGTCTTGTTTTCATATTTCAACTTGGGCTTAGGCACTTGCTCACTTAAGTTCAAACCTTTAAGTAGACGTCTAGCTGCATTATGAACAGATACTTCTAATGACAATTGAACTGAGTTGAGTGTAATTTGTACAGGTAATAGGTGATCACATGATTTTTCAATTTCTTATCCATGTTAAAATTTACAAGCACTTATTTACTCCGAATTGCACGAGAAAAATCTTGTGATTGCTCATTAATAATACACTTGAAAAACTGAACTGTTTAAACCCTCGGACCATACATTGCCTACTGAGGTACGCAGAAGTTTTCGGAGGACCTTCGGAAATGTTGGGGTGATCTTCTTAAATCTTAGGAAGGTTTCGCATGCAGTCTTCGGCGGTCTTCGAAATACGTCGGTTGGCCCCCGGGAGTCCTCGAGTCTGTTCGTTTTAACTTCGGAAATCTTCGTTGTAATTTGCACTCGTGTTACATAAAAATGAACTTCTTTTTCAGCCAATCAGAACTGAGTAGTTTTTTCAAGTGTATTATTAAGTCTGAAATCATACGCGTGATTTCAAAATCGAAAAAGCGCGCAGCGGGATGTCGCTTTGAAATCATGCTGTCGGACCAAAATTACACGGCACGAAGTTCAATTACCCCTTTATTACACCTATTATTGTCAATATTAGTATTTATTTATTCACTTCAGGAAAGCCGGTTTTGATGGGTTAAAAAAGGATGCGATTTGGAGCAAGAAAACCAGTACAGTTTATGAATAAATTTCACTGTTGAGAGCCAATCAGACGGCGAGAATAGCCAGTGATTCCAGAATGGGTATAATAAAGATTTTAATATATTATCCTCCTACGTACCAGTTTGGTGGTGATAAACTTCCACGGCCATACAACATATGCCTTTGCACTCGTGCGGTGTAATTCTCATAAACTTGGCTTTAAATGGCTTTAATATGTCATGTCCAACCCATTTGTTATTAGCCCCGTCACTGTAAAACAACTAAAAGTAAACCAAGGAGAATGAATCGTCGGTAATAGAAAAGTTGTTGCCTAACTAGTTGCACGTTCACTTGTTTTTTGCTTCACACTGTACAACTGAGAATATTTTTTTGCACTGTGCTGAAGTGTTACGATACAACTTATTCCAAAATGGCTCCTATTATAATATTCCTTTTGCTTATAAATAAATAAATAAATAAATAAATACCTTTGTTTGTATTGAAATTAGCCCTTGTTGCCTCGTTCTTAAGAGCAAAATTCAAAAGAATATTTCACCTTGAACGAGGCAATAAGAGGTACAAAAGAATGGGAGACATTTTGGAGTAATGTGTATACCGTACTCAACCCTTGTTTTCCTCCTTCTTTCCCTTTCTCCTTCCCTACCCCCTCGCTCCCTCCTCGCCTTCCTCTCTCCCTCCCCCCTCGCTCCCTCTCTCTCACCCTCCCTCTCTCCCTCCTTACTTTCCTCTTTTCCTACCCCCTCGCTCCTTCTCTCTCTCATTCTCCCTCCCTCCCTTCCTCCTTCTTTTGTTTCGTCATTACTTCACAGTGGGCATTCGTTCCAACAAGATCCTGAAAAATGCTGACAATCCTTTCATATCCATTCTCCTCGACCATACCCGAGACAATTTTGAATACAGCTTCCTACCTGTCTTTCACCACCAAGGGTGTAGTTTGTCCACGCTACGCCATCAACGCTGTATGCTAAGTAAAACGAAGTAACAGCATGATCGTGCCCAATTTTGGAACCTCTGGTAGCAAGTTGACCTACAGGCAGTGAGCGGCTCTTCTGTATCTGAAGCCATTCTGAAGCATCTGGGCCGTGTCCACACCAAACTGAATGGCACTTTCCGTAGTTTCCGCCTTGAGGAGGTATTGCAAAGGAAATCGGACTCTGACAGGCCCAAGATGAAGCTGTAAAACTGCTGTTTGGAATAATTGAGGAGTTATCGACCCCGAGATCTAAGAGAAAAAGAAAAGAACCAGAGCATTAAGCGGTCGACAAACTAGGCGATTTTCACCGTTCCTTGATAGGCACACACAATGATTAGGCCAATTTTGCGCCGATCGTGGCAATGTGCCTCCCCAATTTTGCTCTCCGGCTCCAGGCATCATTGTTGTCTGCCATTTTAAAACGTCATGTGATAAGATCGCCCAACCTGTTTCGTTGATTTTATTGGCGATTCGCAGCTATGAGCGTGCAAAATCGCCGTATCTGGCACACTGGGCGATTTTCACCGATCGCCGTGATCGGCGTATAAAATTGGCTGGTGTATTACCCCATTTAAATGAAATGAAAAAGAATAAAGCGGTTTTCAATTCAGTGTAGAGTTTGGTGCAACAAAAGCAAAACGGCCATTCGCTAGACAAATCGTGTTCAGCACCCTCAGTCATCTTAGTCTCTAGCCTGCAAACAGGCTCTCCGTATGGGTTATTCCGAGATTTGCTTTCTAATAACGCTCGGTCAAAAGCTAGGGGATTGGGGCGGGCGAGAGAGAGGAGAGCCTGCAATGGTCTTTGTGAGATTTGAGTATTTACGTTCAGATTCTGAACGTAAATTGCTGATTGACCAATTCGAGGGTCACACATGTCAAAGAAGGGAGCAGAGACTTCAGTCGGCGCGGATAAATAATACGGATTCTCGGTTCAACTTAGAATTTAAGATCCTTAAAGCAAATTGATCTGAAGAGAAAGAGCAAGACCTGGCATTGAGAGTCTCCTTAATGAAAAGGATGTACTAACCGTGTTGACTACAAGCATTGGAAAAAGCTTTGTGTTTCAAGCTTTCCCTGTGGTGAAATCGCTGGACTCCTCGAGAACACCACTGCAGATCAGATGGAAGAAGCGAATTCTCTGAGAATTGAAAGCAGTGGAACTCGAAAGCTCAGACGCGTTTGGAAACCTCCATCGGTTAAATGATTTTTTACTTGCCTTGGCCGAAGCGGTGTGACCTTGACCCACGGATGCAGGCGTTCCATAGCGGTAAATATACTTCATTTTTCTTCACAACCAGTTTCTTCGAGAAAGCTGCGAGCTCGTCAACGTCTCTACATTTCAAAATACATGTAGTGTCAAACTCTTTGTTTACAGTCTTAACTGGTGCGATAAGCACGCATAGCTTCGTGTACAATACAAGCATTTGCGGCTGCTTTCCCCCTCTTAAGCGCTAGATTCTTTACTAGGCAAATTCTAGCTTTATCTCAAGGTGTTCTAATCGTCACATCCCCATTCGACCATTCGCCGACAAAACTAAGACTTTCACGCTTGCTGTGTTGTCCGGAAGGTCGTCGATATTGAGATGTGCCAGGAGATTCGAATCGGATAATTGTTCTTCACTCTGTCAAGGTTGATCGTTTTCCTTGCCAAGGAAGATGCAAAAACTACATTTTAAATCCCTCTCTGGTACAAGGTTTGAAAACGTTCACAAAAGACCCTAGAGAGCCTTATTTTGTCCTCAACGAACACTTGCAAATTCTGCAAAATTTGTCAACCGATTTGACGCTTTGTGGTTTCCTTCCAGTTTTGCGTCGATATGTTTCTTTGGACAAGCGCACGTGTCACAGAAAAGATTTTTGACAGCCGCCTTGACCCAAAAGGTCGTTTCCGGTTCGTTCTGATTGGTTCATTTCACTTTGATAATTTGACAGATCAATCAAGCGGAAAAGGGGGCAGAACTCAAATCTTACAAAGACCATTGCAGGCTCTCCCTTCTCTTGCCCGCCCTAATCCCCGAGCTTTGACCGCGCGCCATTTAAGAGCAAGTCGACGCAACCACCTCTCGGAATACCCAAATGGAGAGCCTGTTTGCAGGCTACTTTAGTCTCCGGGTGACAATGCTCATCGGTGTCCATGGCGTTAGCCTATTTTGCACGCGCATCTCATCCTAACTGTGCATGGAATTTATGTCGTAATGCCGGCCATGCCACCGAGACAGATGGCGGCATTGATTTTTGCATCGATTAAACTTGGGTCTGTTTTGTTGCTTCATTGTAATTCACACTCCATGGAAACAAAATGGGAAAATTTCAGTTTTTCTGTCTAGGAGTTTTGGTAGTTATCGGCTTCCGCCTGGTGTGTGGGTGTGGAGGGCCCGTATTAAAGTGCATGTTACAATTTCGCAAACGATCAGCAACTTGTTAAAAAATATAAAATTTCCATTGCATGACCAGGGCGTATTTTTGAACACTACAGTGTACACATTTGCGTTTCTTTATCCTAAGAAAAATTCTCTTAATTTTCTTACCATATGTGGCATAACTTAACTGGGTTAAAAGTTAGCAAAGCCTTGGAAAAAAATCAATGAAAAAGGATTTTCGCTCGACCCGTCTTGCTACAGCTTAATTTTGTTGTGTGTGTACCTTTGAATCCAAAACTCTCTTGCTTGAATATTCTAACACGTAAACATATCTCCTTCTTCCACGTCAATGGATGTATTTTAATGTGCCTGGCAGATACAATGGTCACAGTAGCTGCTGTCTTCCAATGGAACACCTGCGTGACACGAAAAGGAGAAGTCAAGCAATAGGCATTCGCGTTGTGTTTACTTACTGATAGCAGGATTTTTTTACAGCACAAATAGTTCTTCCTCTGTTCAAATAACGTGCTACATCCAAATCGGGTACCAAGACAAGGGCTTTTGGAATTTTGTGCATTCAAGGTTTAAAGGAGCTTTCTTTTCTGTTGTCTAATTTGGTCATTGACTTGGAAGCCTGAATAACCTACATTCGTCTTGGAAATAGTCAGAACAGCAGTCAAAGCCCATCTCTTTGATGAGGCTGAGACGGTTTCACGTACTTGCAAAGTGCAAGACCAAATTTCCCTGTCTCATCAAAGAAAGGCTCTTTATTCGCAAGCTTCAACCAACCATAAACGCACAAACTGACTTCGTCTTCGCGAAAGTGTTTAATTATTGTTCGATAGCTTTTGTTCCGTTTTAGCGCTTTTGTTGGTCTATTATGACAATTTAGAGACTTAGACACTCCTTTAAATCAAATAATTTCTATTTCGTTTCGATAATGCTGGCACAGGGAAGCCGAAATGTCGGCTTTACACTTTGCTCTTCCCATGCATGATTTTAAAACATTCATAGCATTATGAACAAGACAAAAGTTAAATACCTCACTAGAGTTATACGCTGTCCAGGTTTGTCCGTCATCACTGTAACTGAGTGTAAAACTGGTGACATATTTGTCGTCACTACTGCGTTTCACTAATTCTATTTTATTAATGGGTTGTGATATTCCCAAGTCAATCGCCAGCCATTGCTGTTTGTTATCTTGGAAGGCGCACCATCCATTGGGGTTACTGGGGCGTGCCTCATAAGGAGCCATGGTGCTATCCTTGTATGTTGAGCTTGCTGAAGGAGTCGGAGTAGCTTTCCCCGCTTTGTTAACTAAAAATTGATAAAACGATAATTGCAATTAACCCTTTAACTACCAAGATAATAAATAAATAAATAATAATAATAATAATAATAAATTACGAATTTATATTGCGCAGTTTCCATGACGAGATGATCAACTGCGCATTACAACAATGCATGGAATAAAATAACAAATGATAAATACTAATTACATCATGTGTTGTATAAAAAAAGATCTGATTATTAATTATCCTTTATAGCTGCCATACATTTCCTTGTACATTAGTTAAGAGAATTTGGGGTTATATCACGATAACATCCTCTGGCTGAAAAATTTGTCTATTCCCCATACCTGTCTGTTGGACAATCTATTGATTTTATATGGAGAACTTACACTTCTGAGAGTTAAAAGCTTCATGGTGCCTCCTGAAGGCCGGAGAATCTTTGCACATCGCCCAAAATGCTGTAGTCTTTTGCCAAATGAACTAACAATGCTTACTTCATCAACGCAAGTCATAATAATTTGCACACTCAAATGAAGAATGATCGTCGCAGTTGTGATCGCAATTTTTGCAATTGCGTAAAGAAGCCTGAAAAAAATTCAGGACTTCAACGGGGCTTGAACCCGTGACCTCGCGATTCCGGTGCGATGCTCTACCAACTGAGCTATGAAGCCACTGACGTTGGGAGCAGGTCAATTTTGGGTTCATATGCTCCCGTGAAATAATCATATGTGAACTGCGGATATGAAATCAAATGAAGAATGATCGTCGCAGTTGTGATCGAAATTTTTGCAATTGCGTAAAGAAGCCTGAAAAAAATTTGCACACTGATAACCAGTCAGATCAGGTCAGGTCAAGTCAAGAGGTTTTGACTAATAGATGAGATAACGAAAGCCCTCGATGAAGAAAGTTACTTTCTGGACCTGAGTAAAACATTGTGACACTGTCAACCATTCTACTCTGTTTTTCAAACTTGACTGTTATAAAAATCACAAGGTAGCCATAGTGTGAAGAACTAAACGCCAGTTCCTTAGTGTCTTTTGTAATTGTTTTCCGTTTAGGATTATGTATGCTAGTTCATCGTGCGTGCGGAATGTTTTTTTTGCGTGTCAGTCAAGTAATTTATTGTAACATATTCGTTTTTATACCGTTAGTATTTAGAGGTCGTGCAATCATTTTCGGTTTCATTTTCCGCTTGGTATTTCCAAGCAGTTTCACGTATGTAATTTCTCGCCCTACGAGAGCCAGATTTGGTTCTACAGTTCGTCACCGCTCCAGTGCAGTTTTGTCCCAGCTCCTAACAATATTTAATCGCTTTCAACAACCGTTTTCAACCGCTTGCAACAGCCTCCTTCGCCGGATATCATAACATTGTTCCTTCCTTCAATAAAGTGCGTTATACACAATGCTGGAGTGCCGAGTCCTCTGTTGGAAGTTACACATAGTATTTAAAGCGGTCACTTTCTAAAGAAACTCTGGTGCTACGTCGGGGGGAAGGGGGGGGGGAAGGGGTGGTACAAGAAAATTTGGTTTGATCAACAGAGTTGGCCATCGTCAGGAACCCATCACTAGGAGCGTACCACTCCCATACTAAGCCTATGTCATGGCATTTTTACACACCGATTTATTTTTAGACAATCCTTTCCCGCGAAAAATTAAGGAAGTTTCAGTTCACGTGATACCGCATCATCATCACCTTTCTTTTGTTCTAAAGTTTCTCAGCTTCGCAGACAAACTTTAAAACAAAAGAAAGTTCGAGGAAATGTTTCGCACGAGAATGGGGATAATGGAGCATTGTGATTGGTCATTGGGGCTCCTAGGAATCCCATATCCGCGGCAAATTCAATCTAAAAATAAATCGGTCTGTGAAAACGCCGTGACAGGAATATAGGGCACTTGTACGCTCCTAGTGACGGGCTCCTGCCATCGAATAGGGATTCTAACAGCTGGCGTTTCGAGCGTTCTTCAGAGCGAACAATAGTATTTAGCTTCATTAGCACTAATCGTGCTTCGAACCACTCGGTCTACATTAGGAATATACAAAGACATACCGAAGTAGTGAAAGACTTCAATGTTATCAGGAATAAACTTGTAACTTCCGGCTAAAAATGTCCTGGCATCCAGTGAGCCAACCTCAAATGAGTTATCAGGTAGCTCGTACGCATGACCGAGATCACTTAATGATACCGCTGATCCGTCAATATGATTTCCAATGTAAAGGTCGTTCTCCCCGAATATGGGTCCTGCCTCCGGATCTCTTCTCAACGCCTTATCAAATTTATGTGGTCTGACGTTAAGCTTAACAGGTCCAAGGCCAGCAGGATTGACTAAGCTGAAAATAAAGGATGTTCTACTCCACATATACCGGGCTGAATTTTCTGTTGATTAATAAAAAAAGAATAACGATAGGATTACGGTAACTGCGATTCAATCACACAAGGTTGCGACAGTATCCTCACATTTATCGCACACGGTGTTCTACAAACCGTGCCTTTGCCGAAGCAAAGACTAATGACCGAGGACTCATGGCGAGCTACCAACTGATGGCGCAAGGCTCAATATGTAGTGCAACTGAGGACTTTGTAACAAAGAACTAATCAGACCTCTTTGCAACACATGTCCTGGGGTGCTTGCTTAACCTAAATTTTCACACTTACCTCTCCAGCTTTGGTCAGCAAATCCGCCGAACACATAGCGTCCAACTTTTATTAACGTGATTGTCGCAACATGCCACGTGCTGCCACATTTTTTGTGAAAGATTTTCGCCCTAAAACTTTGATCGGAAGCCCTGTAGCATAAAATCCACCGGACATTTGCTGGTACCCAGGGGTCAAGCCACTCGCGTAGGACATCTTGATATCTGCTGTTCATCCCCAGAATATCAGAAACGAAACTCACTGCAACAGAGGCAAAACAGTAAGAAAAATCAATAAACACGGCCGGCATTTACTTTTGTCGATCTCTCCTCTCATTCACGGATCCGACAATAGCGCTTCACTGCCGGGGTGTAACCACGGGAGACTGGAGAGCTAAAGCAACGAGGACGGCAACGGCAATGAGAACGCCACAAAACAATAGGCTTAATGAGCAAAAAAAATTGCTCTGCACGTGCGTTTTACATTTTAGTACCTTTCTTTCCGTCCTCCGCAGAACAGCAACGTCAAATGACCAAAGTTTAGGTTTTCTCAAGAACGTTAGCGCCTGACGTGAAATTTATCTTTCTTTACTCTTGCTTACTAACACACTTCGCAGTATTTTAGACCGTGGACAGTTCGACAGCATTTTCCATGTTAAACAAATTCGATTAATTGCGGGTCTGTGAAGTCCTAAAGATGACTGTTTGAGGTGACATTGACTGACGTTTCGACGAGTTGAACCTGAGTCGAAGATATTATCAGAGTCAATTGATTTGTGTAACGTCAGTAAATTCTCTGGTCGTTGACCTGATTGCTTAACGATGATGCCGGGACGTCTGTCGAAAAAGCTGTGTTTTTATTGGCTACGAAGATTATAAACACCGCCAGGTACGATTCCATCCGTCTTAGGTTAGTCAAATATCCGTTGGTGTACAGCCAAACAGGTTAATGGCTCGGGAATTGTATCTACTAACGTTACAAACTGACTCAGGCTGACTGAAGATGACTTCCACTCCGGTTTGAGCTTCAACTTTACAAAACGAAACTACCGGACCAGAATAATTCGCTCGTCTGATCACTGCTTAATCGTCTACGGAAAAAGAAATTCAGGATCCTCTACGACAACCGAACCCAAGACCTGTCAGATTACTGGTTTCAATCAGACTCCACCCGTATGCTTTGCTGAGCCCATGGCCACAGAGGTCATTCAGCTGGGGCAGGATAACATTGGACCAACACTGGACCTGTATTTCGCAGGTAAAAACTACGACAACAGAGCTGTAAACACCACACATGCACTCACACATACCCCACAAATCTAATTATACTCTGTAAAACAAATGCATTACGTACTCTGCATGCAAGCAACAAATCTAAATGCCAAGGTTTTTTTCTTTTCCCCAGTAAGATCATGAAATTTAGATTTGTCGCTGTTTATGCATCTGTTTCAAAAATGTCAAACAACTATGTAAGTTAACATTTCCTGCTGACCTCTGTAGTTCATCCAAAATCCGACAGAAAGTCCATTTTTACAAAGTTCTAAGTTGCCCAAACAGGTGTCCGCTGAATTACCAAGGTTAATGAAAGGCGTTCCTTCTCTGGTTGCGACTCCGAGTGTTGAGTGCAAGGTCGAGTCATCTAGTAGACCTTCAATAGTTGCTTCTCTGCCGGTAATCAACTCGCGAAATTTTTTGTTACTATTCAGCTTGGACAGCGGCCAGTCGTACGTTGCTAAATTAGAAGAGACAGAAGATGTTAGCAACCAAACAAACAGGTAAGCCATATAAAAAAAAAAACAAAAACAAAACAAAAAAAAAAACACACTGTGAAACTTACAAAACCGCGAACACTAAGAACTATTTCTGAATGTTTATTGTTCTTTAACCAATCAGACGCGCGATGAAAGCGCAAAAAGAAACCAGTAACCACAAAAGTGAGTTGCAGATTAGTTGTCTTGTATCTGATTGGTATAGGTTATCGCATGGAGCCGAGTAAAATTAAGGATGAATAATCACGCGCGCCACTCAAAAAACGGCTGCGAAGGAGGCTAGGCTCTGTCTGGCGCTTTTCGAGAAGAACAAAATTGTCGACCATTACAGACAAGTAAGATCAATCTGGTTCTTTTGTAAATATTCACAACCACTATTGCTCAAAAGAAACGGCAAATATCGATCACGGGAATCGCCCATGCTTCAATTTATCCTCCATATTTGGTAAAGCATGTTTTCATTACTCCAGTCAACATTCAATTTTTTGAATTAAGGTTCAATTTGAATATTAGATTATTTATTTCCTGAACAGATTATTGAATCCACGAACGGAATCAATTTTGCGTTAATGAAATCATTAGTCCGTTAACGCAGACGGGAACGCTTGGCTGTCTTTGACTGTAACCGAAACGTTTTCGGGTATTCTAGATGTAGCTAGTTACAATTTTCATGTTCATTTAAAGTTAAAGACTCATGACGGACCAATATGCTTTGCGCGCGTTAAGTCAAGTCGCCATATTTTTTTGTGAGTCGAAAAGTCAAGTGAAGACCGTTGAATCCACAGCAATCCGCTTCCATCCGGCGTTTATGGAGCTTGATTTTACGTTTCGTTGCCCAAAGGATTTCACTATTTCACTTGTGTGTTGATTTTGATGATTTTTTTGGAATTGCAATGTCTGTAGAGTGAATATGATGAACTCCTAGAAAGCTCTGATCGTTTGGCATTTTGATGGCCGTACCTTCGCGTAAGTGGAGGCCACGTTTATCTGGTTGTGCCCGTTATATCATGGTACGATCATCTGTGTTTGAACTATGGCATGAGAGGAAAATTACTCTTGGGTTCTCGGAAGCAACGAACTGCCTTTGCTGAGTATCTACTGCATCAAACAGACCACAGAGCATCAAGTTTAGGACCTAGAATTCGATGGTTGTTTATTTCTTAAAGCTTTGTTACAATGCTTATGTATCACAGCTTTGTTCATTTTAACAGCCCGTGTGAACGAGATGGAAGGCAGGGAACATTTGGAGTTACCGAAAATTTTTCTCAAACCTCTTCAATCTCGACGGCTTCGTCTTCCTCATTCTCGTTATCCGCTACTATTGAACCATCTTTCGCCTAAATTTCTCTCCTCCAGAGAGTTTTCCAATAAAGGCAGTGATGAACTCATATTGTGCTCTGATCAACCGACGAGCACGCGAAATATTCAAACTTCGGCGACCGCATCACACAATGGCGCCTCCTCCTTGTGTTTGTCAAAACAATAATAGACGCGCGCAAAGCATGTTGGTCCGTCATGGGTCTTTAATAGTTAGAAGTCATCACTGATACCCTACCGCGCATGGTATTTTTGTTTTGCAACCGCCCCTTACCGACCTCCCGTAAGCGGACACCAATTACGGGAGGTTCAACTGTATTGACACTAATAGCTATTTCCGTAGTATACTTTTGTGTGTATTTGACTATTACGCTTTTATTATTACAATAAAAATTGTTTCACAGGTCAAGTAAACCCACTCTACATCAATTTGATTGTGCAGTACATTGTTTATAAGTAAGGCTTACCATTAGCTTGACATCTCACAGTTTCAATCCTTTTTATATCACCATACACCCTGACTTGAACATCTGGCCAAGACACGAGTGTGCCCAACTGAACACTGCAGTTTGAGTAAACATGAAGAACTTCTTGTGCAGTGAACACATGATCCCACATATTGAATTGCAAGATGTCTGCTCTCAAGCTTTGATCGCTATTTATGGCACCAGAAATGTTTCGTGATTGGCCAAGAATCAACTGACCTCCAGGAAAGGCAGTTACGTCTAAGGTGAGGTCACCATGAAATCCTACTTTGCTGTCCACGTAGAACCGCCAGGCACCAGTTAAAACGTTCCATGTTAACAGCAAGTGATGCCAGCCGGATTGAACAAAGTCATGATTTGAGGTGTATTCCCTACAAACATAAAAAAGAAATTTCACTCGACTATTAACAATTCCATGGCAGCTACGTTGCAACAAAAATAGAATTCTTTGTTTTGTTACCTTTTCAAAGAAAGAATGTGCTGTCAAGTATAAAACATCTATATTTTACTGCCCCCTTAGCATTTTACCACAATTTAACGTCAAACCAAAGTGCATAAGTTAACTTATACTTAAGTTGAGCATATGGTATTAGGGACCTTAAGCATCGACAACGAAATAGCATGACGACGACGGGCGGAAGTCAAATTTTCTCGCACGAGCTTTCTGCGCATGTGCGATGTTGTCAAAACGTCGTCCAGCCTTCGTCGACGACTGAATCCTCGCAGGTTTCCGTTCTGGTGAAAACGTAAGTAAACAAATACGCTTTTTATGCTAATAATCACCTATTTTCACCATTTGATGTAATACAAATCCAAAGTTATCATTTACGGAGCAGCGCAAGTCTCATGTTTAGTAGTTTAGCGATTTCGAACAAACTAAAATGAACTTTGCGAAACTCTCTGATTCAAAAGGTGCGTACGAATCGTACGGAAAGCGGGGTTTTTCGATGCATAGAGATCATACAGAAGTACAAATTCATCATCATCAATAAAGCCATCGTTGTGACCAATTAGAAGCAGATTTCGAACGTCGTTGAAAGCTATAACAAGAGCAACTCATCAGCGAACCAAACGTCGTCGCCTCCTCAAAACAACACACTGCTTAAATTTTGTTTATCCCGCCGAGAGCGAAACCCTCGACCCAGTCCGCCTTGGGTTGCGAACGTCGTCGTCGTGCATTTCGTTGTCGATGCTTAAGGTCCCTATTAATGATGCATGACGACGTATCTGGAGGCTACTCGAGCTTTTGAAAGATTGTACTAAGTTATATATCACTGAGTGAATAAGATCTTACCTGATGTGAAGACAAACGTTGTTAATTATATAACCACATAACCGTCTTCTCACGAATTTTAAAAGTTCATCTTTACAGACTTAAGTGCTAAGTATTTATTTATCGAATACGAACTTACCTAACAACGTTGTCAAGAGTAATTTTACAGTGTCTTTCGCCTACGAAGGAAAATTCAAGAAGTCTCTCTAGCGGTGTGTTAACCAGGGAAAACAACGTTGACCAGGTTTGAGAAATGGGGCCTCTCATCCACAACGACACTGTGAGGCCTTTAAAGTCCAACACCACAGGAACTAAAGCAAAATCTTGAGTCTGGGAACCAGAAAAGTTGAGATAGACGTCCCAGGGTCTCTCTGAAACAATGTAACAATGGTATAAGTGAATCGGAAAATATTGTTAAATCGGGATCTCTGTCGACCATTGGGATATTTATTATCAGAGAGAACGTACGGCGAAAAAACGATCACAGTAATCAGCAAACACTGGCTTAGTCGTTTTCAAAGCAGCAACGCTATCTGACAACGTTTGGAGGATTTCAAAACGTGCTAAGAACATCAGTCACACTACGCACCTACGACTCTTAGCGTACTTTTTTGTTCTTACTACGTCTCGAAGTCCTCTGTGCGTCATCAGAGCACACACACACTGACAAATTTGCTCGATTCATTAATTAATTTGCCGAGAGCGTGCAGGATTGTGTTTCAAATGAAATCAATGAAATGAACTAACTTGCCACAGCATCCCTAATGAACAAGAAATCGGCAGCGTCCATCAAAACATTTATATTTATTGGTGGCACTGATAATCATGATTGCCTTCATTATCGCTGTCGTCACCGTGATGACGTCATTGTAAGCGGCGTAGTAATCATCTATGCCGCGAATCGATTTTCGAGGTCGTCATGATTTTTATTTCTATCTTCATCCAACACGTACCCTTAAACGTTCGTATTTTCATTGTCGAATGTTTAAGCTTATAAAATGCATTGTTCCACGAATGCCAGATCATCCCCTTTAAGCTTGCATAACCGCCGTTTAGGAAAGAGCGCGGTAAACAATGGTGGAACCACCATCCTCCGGGATACGAGCCGCTGCAATGTCCATGGTATTTATCATTGACTTGATCACGGGTGGAAAACTTCACGTCGTTATGCAATGAAAAGGAGTCTCCCGCTGTGCCAGAATATCCACTCACACTAAGTTTGTACTTTGCACTTTCAGACTGCACAGAAAACGATTCATAAGATGCGTGCGCTACGTCTCGTGAAGAGCCTTCGAGTTCCACTAGAAGCTGTTGGCTCATCAAAGTGAGTCGATGCAATTTCTCATTGCCAAGCCAGAATTCATGCGACAAGTTGCCAAATCCGTTTTTGTACTGGTCCCAATTTTGGTCTTCGAAAGCAGTAGTACCATCAATACGCCTTTGGAACACAACCCAACCACCACCGGCTGTTTCCTGGTCGCACCGAACTTGGAAAGCACCTTCGCCGTCAGGGTCAACGTAATACAAACCGGACATGTTGAAGCCATGATAAAGGAGGTCGAGACAGTCACGACCTGGCAAAAGAAAACAATAAATTCCTATGAATATTTGATGCCAATAAAACCAGTAGCAATGACAATAACGATGTAAATAGCTTTGGCAAAGACAATGATAACGAAAATGACACAGAAACAACAGCAACCATAACAGTAGTAATATTTACCATCATATTGATACTAACAACAAAAAGAACACTCTCAGTACCACTACCACTATCACTACTACATGTATTACCATTACCACTACTATTCCTACTTCTACTCTTACTGTTGCTACTACTACAAAACCGATTGTGAGATTTGCACTGTATTAGACCAGCAATTATAATAAAGATCCACTGGACAATGGAGAATAAGATTACTCACCTACAAAGCTCGAGTTTCCTTCCACCAAGGTTGTTTGAGAAGAAAAATAAAGAAATGCCTGGTAAACAAGGTAGAAATGAAAGTATTAGTTCCCACTAAAAGGAATAATTTTCAGCTCTAACACAGTTCAGTGCTTGACTATACTTGCAATCTGGCAAGTACGAGGGAGCCCTGAAGGCCACTGGCTGAGGCCAACCATAAGAAAAAACTTGTGGGGTGGTCGGTCTGTGGAACTTTACACATATGACTGATATGACATAATCTTACACAAAAATAGAGATGGAAGAAATAATTCTATCCATCCAGGGCCAAGGAATAGTGTGAACTTGAATACCAAAGCTTGATTAGTAACCTTCCAAAACATTAATTAACAAACTGTCCCAAGGGCTGATTAACCCAGCTTGCAATTTTCAACTGATCAGCATAAAATCCAGACTAAGGACTGTGGACTATGGACTGAGTACAAATAGGTATAAACACCAAATAGGTATAAATTAGTGATGGATCAATGCAAGGTTGCAGACTGGGTATAAATTATTGATTCGGTATAAATGACGACTGCCGTGTCTAAAGACGTGGTATAAATTAAAGACAAGGCATTACACAGACACAACAAACTATCCATGATCCTCATCCATCGTATTTATGCCAAAATGTCATAAATTACCAAAGTTTGTCTTTCAATACTTGATTAGTTGAACTGAACAGCCTCATACCTTAATTATACTCATGCATCTTGTGACAGGGTTAGTATGATAGTGATTCGTGTATAATTAATGTGCGGGCCTGTGTGGAAATATTTCGAAACAAGGAAATAGGTAAGAATGTCAAACTACCTCGCTTCCTAGGGGGCAGTAGCGAAAGCGACGGCTGGGACAGCCTACACACCTGCAAACACTGACGGATTCTAATTCCATGTGTGTCAACTCCGTTATTTATATGAATCATAAAGACTTCAACAATACCTGACCTGGAAGGTCTTGTCCCTATATTATACATAGTCTCAGATCCGTAATCCTCGATTCATCCTTAATCGACGTATTTGTTCCCAGTCCGCCTTCCGTAATCAAATTTTCTTTTTATTTCCAACCGTGTTGTCCTCATAGAAATATACAGTGTTTCTTCTCAGCT
This sequence comes from Galaxea fascicularis, assembly GCA_948470475.1. Classification (NCBI taxonomy): domain Eukaryota; kingdom Metazoa; phylum Cnidaria; class Anthozoa; order Scleractinia; family Euphylliidae; genus Galaxea; species Galaxea fascicularis. The sequence goes on along the minus strand of OX419337.1, from coordinate 30,886,470 downwards.
ATCGTTGTAAGGGCCTTCGTCCTACCACAACTTAACTAACTTTCCAGAGAATTTCAACAGAGAAGCTCGCTTACCCATTTGGCTAGCCACGATTTCCATAACAGAAATCAGCGGTTGAATTTCGGCTCGTACAAAGCGCAACCATTGCTCGTTTGAATCGGACGCATTTCTATCGACTTACCAATTTCGAACGATATTTCCATTTACTCCTAACGAAAATCCCTTACATCGTAGATCAAGGATGTCCCACTTACGAATCATTTACTCTCGACCGAAAGTGATAACAGAATATCTGCCAGGCGTTTAATAACGAGGGGAGACTGGGCATGTTGGTTATCAGCCCTAAATCGTTGAATCGTTGATATGTAGTTTGAGAAGGGTTAAGCTAAAGCCTTTCTGATAGACTAGAAAAACTTCACAATCGAGTAGCTTGGATCATAACTCACTTGGGCAAGGAAGCTCTATAGTACCTGTATCTCTCTAAAGTGTTTATTACTCCGATCTACGACGCCACTGCCTACAACCCCAGGGGCGGATCCAGGGGGGGGGGTGGATTGGGTTGCTAGCCACCCCCTTTAATTCGGAGAAGCCCACCATAAAAATCAAATACGTGAAAAAAGGAAATACATGCATGGGTCCCAAAAATATAGTATAGTTTGGTGGCCGACTGCATCAGCCACCCCCCCATTAAAAAATCCTGGATCTGCTCCTGGACCTTCAATTTCGGAAAGATTGCGTGAGGAGCCAAAAGAAGGTGTGCATACTCCATAGAAGGCTTTCCTATTTATATTCATGACTCGTACACAGGAATGGGTGTGCAGCTCGAACTGAGAGCCTCGGTGTTTTAATGCCGTCCGAGTATCGTTACAAAGCTCAAATAAGAAGTAGTTACAAGAAATATAGGAAAGTAAATATCTCTCAGGCTATAACACATGTGCAACCGCCTGATACGAAAACCCTAAAACCCGTTGGGAAAAAATGGGAACATATTCCCCAACCAAATGCAGGCGCACTAACCTCTGGGGGCTAGAGGTGATATAAGATTTACAGACATACAAAATGAAGCAATCTATAATAAAATTTGAAAGTTCGGGAGCTGAGATGAATACATTATATGCTGTCAAACCTTATATACTGCTTACAACAATAGACTAAGTTAATGCAGCCACAGCGGCAGACGTGCATTTCATACCAACAGGAAAATATTTACATTCTTTGTCACTGCCACTTACAGTTCAGCTCCGCCGAATGTAAATACATAACCTGAGAACATGAATTTAAGTAATCTTCGCATTTGTGAACACAACTAGGGGTGACGAATGATAAAATTCGAGACTCGTCGAGACGCCCGGATACCCTTGTTTGAAAATCCGATACAGAGACCAGACATATGAGACTTCGAGACCGAAATAAATGCACTGTAAATGAGACTTCGAGACTCTTTAATTTCCAAAGTACACAACTCGGATTTTTACTGCAAAAATGCGAGTTGTTAATTCTATGATCAAACAACTTGGATTTCTACGGTAAAAATCCTAGTTGTGTATTTTGGAAATTAAACAACACAGATTTTTGCGCTAGAAACCCGAGTTGTTTAACTGAAAAATTAACAACTCGGACTTTTGTGTTAGAAATCTGAGTCGGTGTATTTTGGAGATAAATTAAACAACGCAGATTTTTGCAGTAAAAATCCGTTGTTTATTTGAAAAGATTTAACAACTCAGATTTTGTAACAAGCATTTGAGATGAAAATTTCAATCGAAAAAAATATATTGTAGATGTCCTATACGAGCCACGGTAGATTCTTTTTACACACCGGCTGCTTTCTTGGAAATCGGGGATTATGCAAGGCTGTTTACAGCTGAAGTATAGTCAAGATTATACGAGAAATAGGAGGCGAGATTTAACAATGCAATGCCTGTTTATTCACTCTTTCAAAATGCAAAATTAGTGACTTTTAAGCAAATATGACGCAACCGTAACCACGCAACACATATCAACCGCTGACCTGCCGCTGGTTCTCGTCTTTTTCATGATCGAAGATTAACCTGAAAGAAAGCAGAATAAAATACAACAGTAATGGGAGGGTAAGACAGGGATGGCTATGCTTTAGCTGCAAACAGCATTGTATAATCCCCGATTTAACAATGCATGTTTCAAAGCCGAACCTGTACAAATTTTTTGTGGAACTCTATAAGACTGCCCTGCCAGCAGTAGAGTCAAACTGAGATCGGTAGTAAAATTTGGTAAACGTGCTCTCTTGAGACCAGTCAGCAAACTGTAAAATTTAGGGGATAGAAAAGCCTTGTTTGGCCACCTCTGTAGCGACAGCCCCACGCACTGAGTGACCCTTAAACGGATGGTAGCTTCAATGCCTGCCAGTTGCATCAGCTCTTTTAACCACCTGGCTAGCGCGCGTAGAAACTGACTTGTGAGGGCGTATGTGAGATAAAAAAAAAAAAAAGAAGCTTATTAGGCTTCGAGGGGTCATGTGGCCTCCATTGAAGGATCCTAGCTTCATACTCCTGCAGGCACTTACATACGCACAGATATTCGTTCTCAGGGAGGCTGGCATGAAAAAGTATCTGAAGCGTAAACCTCGGGCTGCTAGATCCGAGACCCTGTCAGGGTCTATGAGTTAAATTGCACTACTTTCGAGACTTGCCACGTAGTAGCACAACGGGGTTGTGGTGGGCGGAGTTGATATATCCCCTTGAGCATCTGACAAACTAAAGGATGTGAGCTTGCTTTGTGACCATCAATCAGTGGCAGGACAGCAGAGAGGGCAGAACGATAGACGGTAATAGTTCTGTACTCTTTACCCTTGCGAAACCGTAATGCAGAAGTCCAAAATATGAGTTAAAGATGTTAAAAGGGGATTATTAACATTGACCGGTTGATTACACCAGCTACACCACTTTGTCCATGCACGAGAATAAGCGCTGGTTGTGTTTTTCCTCCAAGCTGCCAAGAGGAATTTTCTACTCTCCTGGGGGCCCGGTTGTTCGAAAGCCGATTAATTAACCTAATCCAGGATTAGCGTGAACTTTGGTTGCAGTTTTTAACTTTTCGATGGAGGTTGTTTCCGCTGGTTTTTGTTATTCAAGATTGACTTCCCCTAATCTAAAATTTTGCAGAATATCAGTAATGAGCAATGTTTGGGGATAGAGAATTAAGCTCCTTGATTAAATTTTAATCTTGGATTAGCGTTAATCGGCTTTCGAACAACCGGGCCCCGGACCATCGATTCCGCGTGGGATTGACGGGTAACACTTACTTCTGACGGGGGATGGCTTTGGAAAGACGAGAGCCAGCTGCGGGTCAGCAGTTGGTATATGTTGCGTGGAGTTACCGTTGCGCTATATTTTCTTTAAGGTCACTGTAATTTTGCATTTTTAAGGAGTGAATAAAGATACATTGCATTGTTAAATTGAGGCGAGTATTTCGAAGTATAATCAAATCGCTGTAATTAAGAAACTCCGCGTCCGTAAAGCTTCGTAGGCGCCTTTAATTAGTCACGCGGTATGATCTTACGAATGTTCTAGGCTTGCTGGAAATATTCCGTGAATTAAACTGAAATATATTTCTTGACTTGGGAGTGAAGTTAGCTGTTTCAATTCGAATGCGAATTGAGGCGAGTATTTCGAAGTATAATCAAATCGCTGTAATTAAGAAACTCCGCGTCCGTAAAGCCTAAAACAAATTATACATACGTTTTTATCCATTCAGTAGGAAAGAAGTACGACAATGTGACGACTATAGGTCAGTCGAATCAGGTATCAAACTGTCAGAACGTAATTTCTTTAATTAAATGTACCGCTAGATATAGACCAACAAGAATGGACGCATTAACTCTCTTGAGATGCTGATCGAATTAACTGCAGGAGTTCTTCTGTTTTAGATTGAACTTAATCAAAATAGAAAATAGATTACACACACGAAAAAATATTTGTTCTTCTTACTCCTCTTCAAGCAAAAAACAGTTTTATGCCATAAAATTCTAAACCTGACTTTGGACACTCAAATTAAGGCTTTTCAGCAGTTTGTGAAGACACTCTCAGATGCAAATTAGACTGACAAGTTTCAGCCAAAAGTGTTAGCGTGTAACCGCGGAGGAGATGGCCGTTTTAATTTGAAAATCAATGTCAACCACCGGTCAAAGAATGGCTAACGTTTAAATAGGTCTCGAGGAATGATACATCCGTGTGAGAAGCATTTCGTCGGGTCAATTATTCCTTTGGCTTCCATGTACGTTGATCCACCTGACAAAACCACCAAAACTCTTCATTTTTGACAGTCTTTTGTTTGAATATCATTTACTTGTTTTTTAACAGCGAATGGTTAGCGACTAAACATATTTTTTTTGTGGCGTGGATTCCAAAAGATGTACATTCCACATAATCTAAATTTCATCTACGACTGCACTAAATTAAGACGTGAATCACACAAGAATTGGCTTTAGGTATTTTCTTCCCGTTAACAATGATTTTGATTCTTGTGGTAAATAATTGATTGCTGTGGGGAAGTATCAAGATATACCTAAAAATACCATATGTTTTAACCTTACTGTACAGTATAGCCCTTATATTTTTTCAATTCACCTGGAACTGTTAAATTTTTCAAAAAAAAAATAGAATAATTTTGGTTCAATTTATCTGGCAGGTAATAAATGTGGCAAATTCGGGCTGTCGATAGTAATTACGGTTCCTATTTCTTAGGAAACAAAAAGTCTTATTAAAAGGCGGCCAAAATTTGCACCTCAGCTCCAAACTTAGACGTTTTTATATAAAAGAGAGTGTATGCTTCCAATCCTGCATCCCAAATATTAAATGTCTGATACTTCAAGAACATAAATAATATAAATAAGAGGAAAATATAAATGTCTTACCACACAAGCCACACTAATAAAACTCATTGTAAAGTCATCGCTTGGTACATTGCAACGTCGATCATTTCTTCTTGGCACTCGGGTCTGACAAACGGATGTCTTGAAAAAGCTGATTCCGTTGAACTTGAGACTGTATCGTGTTGTGTTGGAGCCTACTCCATCATTGACCTAATGCAGATTGCTCTCTAGTGATTTGCTTTGTGATGATTATTTAAATCCTACATTGCTCTGTTAAAATTTTATGATGCTGGAGAGACCCTGGAATGTTCTCGACGGTAATTAAAACTGGAATAAAATTGCAACTATCGAACTACTAAATTTCAGAAATCTTTTTATTACAATGGTTAACCTTGAAAATTAGAGCTTAAAGTATAGCTAAAGTCGTTGAGTTATCGTCAACGTCCTTATATTGTTAGTGCGTGCTATGTGTTTAAAACATCAAACTGGATTCCATTAAGAACATGGATGTGATCGCGGGAGAGAAAATCAGATCAAATGGTGCTCGTTTGTACCAATCAGCGGATCAGCTGTCTCTGTCATTTTCGTGTTTCTTCAGGGTACACATGTTTAGTCTGGTTGGTCAACTCAGTTCAAGCAGCTCAGAATTTGGAAATTAATTTCTTTCTTCACGTATTTGCAAACAACAAACATTTCATCACACTGGGTCCCGGGGAGAAGGGGGGAGGGGGAGGGGGGAGTGGAGGAGTGGGTGGAACCTCTTAAGAAATCTGTCATTTAGGTATTTATTTATTGGGCCTTTAATCAAAGTATTTCGAACAGACGCATTTTATGACTATCATTTAAATTAATTTAACACCACATGAAAATGAGAAGAAGACTTCCTGTTTTAGCCATTCATTCATAACACGCCGAGTAAGTCTGTGAAAGGGGCATTATTTTTTAATGGTTGGTTCTCAAGGCGGGGCCTACCCTTATAAAAATCGATAACTGGGCCTTTAATATAGATCATGGTTATGTGAACAACGCCGGAGAACAGCCGAAATTTGTCCCTAATACGTGACTGGTGATCAGTACAGCCCCATGCTCAACCGTGCTTTAGTTAAAATGGTAGGAAAAGTGTGTTATTGGGCCTTTCAACGAAGTCGGCCGGTTTGGATTGAAACAGTCAATCCCAACACAACAAGGCTTGTAAAAGCAAGGTGGAGCTTTAAACGTTCAGTGAAGTATAACCAAATTTCTTTTAGTTTTAGTTCAAGTTGAAGTTCAAGTTTTTTTTTTTGCACTATTTACAAATATTTCTATATTAAAGTACATTACAAGGGTAGAGTGATAAGCGAGGAAACTAAGTTACGCAAGTGATAAAAAGCACATGTGCTCAGGTAAATTCTTAAATGGTCAGTGCTCATGCGTAGCCAACATGGATGCCACCCTGAAAGAACTTCGCAAACGTTTTGAATCGAAGGCCCTCCGTGATACGGCCCCGTGAATTATCTGTACCTACACGAATATTGTTCCAGGGCAAAAGGCTCAGTCAACTGTCAGCTACAAAAGAAATCAATGTAAATCAGAGTATACGCGAGGTTAGTTTTCCGAATATCAAACGACCATATCTCGGGAAGAGGACAAAACACGGAGTACTATTCCATGGAGTACCCTTGGATAACCTAAAATGGAGTACCATGCAAAATAATTTGGGAACCAAGGAAAATAATTGCCCTTGGCTTCCAAATAATTTTTTGCAGGGTACTACATTTAAGGTAATCCAAGGGTACTCCGTGGAGCAGTACTCCGTGTTTTGTCTTCTCCCCACATCTCGCCTCTTCCTTTTTTTTTCTGGTAGAATGAACTGTCATTCATCTCGAGTCGTTGCGATATAACGGCAAAATTATTTTCAGTTCCTTCCATTCAATCCCGCCAAAAACTTCACCATCCTGACGTTGATTTTAGGGACTCGTTCACCGAAATATGATTATCAGATTTCCTAATCCTTGTAATGAGAGTGAATATGTGAAATTCGTACATTTGAACTGCGGTTAAGGGATGAATGAAGGTGTTAAGGGATTCTCGCAGTTATGAACACTTCTCCTAGGGCAGTATATTTATCCAATCCACAAAATGCGGACGACGTCCAAGTTGGCTTCTTGCAGAGGTCATGGATTCGACTCCCGCATGCACAAGCTTGAATTTTTGTTCAGGCTTTATTGTCTGTACTGCTGAAGTGATGTCCCATTTGGTGATATCGTTAAGTGCAGTAGACTATCTCGATGCGCGTTTCTTAAAGGGAAACTACCTAAAAATTCAGTCCTCTCTATCCGCGTTAATTATCTCTTTTGACCACTCGTAGCCACTCTTGGCTACTTGAGGTAGTGAGTGGTTCACTCGTGTCTTCAGATCACGTTTGGGCTCGCCAAGTCGCCAGTCTACACTGTACCCTACAACTTATCGTGTCGACATGAGCCATACTACGGCCTGGTATGAACAGAAACGGTTGAAAACTGGAACAAGTCGTTCACACAGTCCAACACATCGTACTGGAACGGTTTGCAGAAGAGGATTTGGTGCTAAAACTTGTATGGTATTGTACACTTCCGCTACGGTTCGAATACCTGTCCACACTGCCACAAAGAGAGGCACAGGAACCTATCCGATTTTCGGTGACTATTCACTTTCAAGATCGACGCGGCGAAGCTTCGCTCCGTTAAAGAAATCGCCCCGAACTCATCGTTTCATGTACGTGTGAACAAGAGCTCGATCCGATATCGTTTTCGTACCAGCCCAAGAGCTATGCGCTCCCGTGGGGGGGGGGGGGGAGTACTTGGGTCAATTTTTGCTGGGTATGTGCCGCTGGCCTCTCAGAACCCCCACCCCATTATAGTCTATTCTGTAGCCAATTATAGACCCCATCTTAGTCACTTTTGGGAAAATGTAATTTTCGCGATCCCAGCTTAGTCACTTTCTGTTTATGCCTCTACCTTAAGTAGGTCATCCTAAAATGAATTGACACGTTTGTTAAATTGAATGTAGAACACTTTACTTTTCACCCACAGTTCAAACATTCTGGTATATTTGCTAACCGTTAGTATATTACAAACGTACCGTCATAAATAGTTGAAATGCAAACATTCTTCTTTAACGGGAACGTCATAATGGTTTCTTACATGGATAAAAACATTATATAGAACCTACAGATCAGAAGATTCATACTCCTCATAAAAATATTGGCAAGACCGTTTTATCGGTACCTGTACAACTGTCACGTTGAAAGCTATTAAGTTCCGAGCGAAAGAGAACAAACGCTTTCTAATCCAAAAGAAGATCCAAGTTGTGTTAACTTCAATGGACGATAACAACGCAGAATAGCCGGAAAATAAATACTGTAGTATGGATGATTTGTTGGACTTTGTTCTGGACCCAGGGGTTCTGCATTATTGTGCAAGTCGTTAATGTTTAAGTCAGTGTGATCCACGAACTGAAGTCAATGCGAACCAAGTGTTAAATATTAAAACAACAGCACGAACCATTTTTTTAACCGCGAATCTTCATACTTTTAAATCCCTGCTTGCCAGAATTTTCTTATCCCAGAAATCCCGAAAATGCGCGATCCCATTCTAGTAACTCTACAAAAAATGTAACCCCATTATAGTCACTCCAGTCGTGAAAATGCGACCCCATCCAGCGGCACAGCCCCGTTAGCCTCTTATAAGGGAGTACCCCCCCCCCCCGGGTATCCGCTGTAGTGTAGACATAATTAAAGTAACCATCGTCCTTTGCGTTCGTTGCGACAACACTATCGCTTTGTTTGCATCCCAGATGTACTTTCGGTTTGCTGGTTGTATGAAGGTAGATCTTGGACAAAATGTTCCACTCGTCGTTTCGTTATGGCGTTTCGTCGTTTCGGCTCACCGATACTCCTGGTCGACTCGTTGTTTTCCGAGGTCGACTCGCCGAATTGCCAGTTCGACTCGTCGTCTTGTCAGTTCGATTCGTCGGCTGGTCTCGTTCGTCGATTCGTCGTTTCGTCGTTTCGACTCGTCCACTCAGTGGCGCTATAATTCGACGTAAATTACATGAAGTGCTACTTAATTCCATGCACTTATACATGACGCAGTTATTCATAATTTGCTCTGTGCCGAAAATGGATTCTTTGAAGAGCTACCTACGGCACAGCATAGAATTTGTGTTAATTCGACTGAATGAGCAGTTTCATGATAGTGAAAATGGAACCGGATATCTAGTTACACACCTTGACAGAGTTTTGTATATTCTAGCGCGTGGATCTAGCGCGTGCATCTTCGTTATTTAACAATCCCACTCAACTGGAGTGTTTATTGCAAGGAGCTCGTGAAATGGTTGTTGTTCTTGGTGGTGATAACAACTCGTCACAAAGGCGGTTGTTCAAGTTTACAGGATGCAGGGGTCGTCCCAGCATAGATATTCCTAGAGAACTCCTGGAACAATACCTTGAGAACAATTTTACACCTGAACAAATTGCTCGACTTTTCTGTGTGTCTTCCAAGATGATCAGAAGACATATAATGGAATATCAACTGCACTTCGAAAAACATAGTTCCCTAACGGACGCAGAATTGGATGATGTTATGTAAGTATGAATCTTCCATTGTCGTATTTGGGATTCGAATGCTTGCATTATACTAGTAATGTGTATTCATGAGGCTGAATGCTATTTCCAGGAGCTTACATGAAAATGCAGGGTTCGTACCCTTTTTCATGCAGAAACGAATTTGCAGGAGTTTTCCAGGACTCAAATTGATTTTCTAGCACTCTAAAATTCACATTAACCCTTTCACTCACAAGATATCAATGTTAATTCTCCTGACTGTGTGCCATAGTGCCAGACTTATATCTATTCAGTGATTTTTTCTTCCACAACTTGTGTTAATATCTAGAAAAACCCTGTAAAGCAGCCTGCCCCTTTAGATTGGCATCTTGGTATTTACCAAAGGATTGCTGCTGAATGGTGGTTCAACATATTACTTTTTTATTATGGTAATGGTTTATTTTGCCTGGGTGGCACTGAGGATAGTATTTACACTCCAAAAAATACATACATTCATTTAAAATTTGTGAGACATTTCTGTTGAACAAAAATCATCGGTTTGACTCCTAATAGCTACAGTAAGGGAGAAACTTAGATTTTTTTCTAAGTATTGGTACACCAGCCTTTCATTTATTTCAGTTAACGTTATATGCCTGTGGCACTGGCTGAAAATACATTATTAATACATGTAATTACAAAAATATTAATCTGCAAATAGTTATAATAAAAAACAGACATCTTAAAAACCTTACTTAACGGCAAAACACCTGGTCAAGATGTCATTATTAAAAAATTGTGGATCTACGAGTTTCTGTATATTTGAAATTGGTAATGTTGTTAATCCCTCACTTATTTCAATCACACCACTTTCATGGTTCGTACGGGTCCTGGAAAACCTTGAAAGTCCTGGAATTTTGTTGTAGTATTTTCCAGGACTGGAAAGTTCTGGAAATCTGTCTCACTCAAGTAAAAAATATCAAATGTATGGCACACAGTCGGGAGAATTAACATTGATATCTTGTGAGTGAAAGGGTTAATGTGAATTTTAGAGTGCTAGAAAATCAATTTGAGTCCTGGAAAACTCCTGCAAATTCGTTTCTGCATGAAAAAGGGTACGAACCCTGCATTTTCATGTAAGCTCCTGGAAATAGCATTCAGCCTCATGAATACACATTACTAGTATAATGCAAGCATTCGAATCCCAAATACGACAATGGAAGATTCATACTTACATAACATCATCCAATTCTGCGTCCGTTAGGGAACTATGTTTTTCGAAGTGCAGTTGATATTCCATTATATGTCTTCTGATCATCTTGGAAGACACACAGAAAAGTCGAGCAATTTGTTCAGGTGTAAAATTGTTCTCAAGGTATTGTTCCAGGAGTTCTCTAGGAATATCTATGCTGGGACGACCCCTGCATCCTGTAAACTTGAACAACCGCCTTTGTGACGAGTTGTTATCACCACCAAGAACAACAACCATTTCACGAGCTCCTTGCAATAAACACTCCAGTTGAGTGGGAATGTTAAATAACGAAGATGCACGCGCTAGAATATACAAAACTCTGTCAAGGTGTGTAACTAGATATCCGGTTCCATTTTCACTATCATGAAACTGCTCATTCAGTCGAATTAACACAAATTCTATGCTGTGCCGTAGGTAGCTCTTCAAAGAATCCATTTTCGGCACAGAGCAAATTATGAATAACTGCGTCATGTATAAGTGCATGGAATTAAGTAGCACTTCATGTAATTTACGTCGAATTATAGCGCCACTGAGTGGACGAGTCGAAACGCGGAAACGTCATAACGAAACGACGAAACGACATGGCGAAACGACGAATCGACGAACGAGACCAGCTGACGAATCGAACTGACAAGACGACGAGTCGAACTGGCAATTCGGCGAGTCGACCTCGGAAAACAACGAGTCGACCAGGAGTATCGGTGAGCCGAAACGACGAAACGACGTAACGCCATAACGAAACGACGAGTGGAACATTTTGTCCAAGATCTACCTTCATATGGTTGTTTCGACGATTAGTCTTTTTCCCATATTAGAGAAGAGCTCCAACCGGGATGAAAACCAAACGTTTTCTTCATTGAAATGCTGAATGTCATGGCTAAAGGGGACTGTGTTCTATGGCAAGACTGAGCGGTAAGACATCGAGGGTAGAATCAGATTTTGACTTAGCCACTGTGTGTACTTTATACCGAACTGCTTTATATCAAATCAATAACTTCCTCGAGTACTTTCCAGCTCTGGGCTTGCCATTCTTCACGGTACGTTAAATGAAACAGGCACCCATAGCAGTCGATCAAGTATACGGAGTAAAATGAAGATTGTTAAAACAACCAGAACGGTTTGTAATTCTGTCACGAGCTCGAGCGGAAACAGGAGACAGATGCAAGCCGTCCTTTAGCTTCGGCATCCTAACTAATTTTTAGATGATTTTTTTTATCCTGACATACAGGATTTTGCTCAGGGTCTCAATTACTTGTAATTAGCTTCAGTTTGCAAACATCTCAGAAATCGCACTTTGAATTTCCATGTGTTACATTACCACTAACAGCTGGGCGATGTCTGGTCTTGTTCAAAACATCGTTTATAAATATCAGTAAAAACCACAAGGACCCCGGATATTATATAATTTTGGAAGACGGGTTGGCACCGAAATGGCGTTTTTTTTTTTTTACGGAAGCCTCCAACATTAGACATTAATCTGTCTCAACACGTTTCACCAATGTCAATAATTTTCAAAGTCAGCTGAGACGTTTGTTTGACGGCAAAACATTCACCCAGCCAAAAAAAAAAACGTTAGACAAACGTCAAGTAACATGGGGTAACACTGTTGTAACGTTTAGCCACGGCTCTACACTTAGGTCACGCTGTCCAGTCACGAAAATTTAAATTTATGCCAAGTGAAGCATTCACTACATTTCGCGTTTTTTGATTGTCTTTCACTTTATTTGTTTGGGTTGGATTTGCTCTTTGATGACTTCCCAGTGATCACGAATGCTTGTTTTGCTGGATAAATTTCTGGAAACGAAAGGTCTATTTTATTTCTTTTTGTCTGACAGAGAGAACAAAACAATAGATGATACAACACGAACAATACCCTTATGACCTGTAGCTTCAGTCTTTAGTTATCAGGGCTAGGGGCCAATGAAAATATAGGTCTGGAAGAGCTACAGGGTTACTTTGAGAGACCCCGTAGCTTTCCAGGCATGGTATACGATTGTCTGACAGCTTCTGACAGGGCTTGATGCTTTCTTTTCAGTCTTTTGTACCGCAGACTTGCCGTTCTAAATTTTCGTCCGTTTCTCGGCTCGGGGACCATGTTTGGCCGCGGGGAATTTTCTAATCTCTTTCATTTGCCTTTTCCTGTTTTCGCTTTAATGGTAAAAAGTGGTGTTGCATTTAACATTAAACTACTGAACATGACTGCATGAGTGAAATATTGAAGGTACCGATTAAATTTGCTTCAATATATATCCCGAAGTATGCGCTATGCAGGCATGCATTCGCCATATTAGCATTTCCGGACAGGAAACAAAGCTTGGGCCAGTACGAAGTGCACCGAATACAGTATCTGGTGACCAGTCTCGTATAGGCTTGATGGTAACATCTACAAAAGCAAGTCCGGGTCAAACCACTAACAAAGAATGCTCTCCCCTGATTACAATTACAGTATTTTAAACATATCCCGAGGTATGCGCCATGCATTCACCCTACAGTGCGACGCCCCTTACCGTGGCCACCCAACAATCATTTTTACAAGTTAGCAAATCAGGGTACGCGAATTTGATTAACAGACACGCCACCATTTGGTTGCTGCGGGTTGAAACTTTCTAAAGAGGCGTGTCGGTCAATCAAATTCGCGTACCTTGATCAGTGGCTAACTTGTAAAAATGTTGCTGGGCCGCTACAGTAAGGGGCGTCGCCCTGTAATATTTCGACAAGAAGCACAACGTAGGTCAGTACGAAGTGTACCGAATACAATATCTGATGACTAATCTCGTGCAAACTTCCTGTCGCTTGACTGAAGTCTCTTTTAGGGACGTAAGAAAGGCTCAGTAATAAAGCCTTTCTGGATTTCGCGTGCTGCAGGTTGTACAGTTTGCAGTGTGTAGGTTTTCAAGGCTGTCACAATCCGCTTCCGGTGAGGCCTCAGTTTCCAACAAGCTCTTGGAGTCAATTTCGTGTAGTTGCTTGTCTATCAAGTCATGCTGCTTAACAGCACTGATGGGCTCACAATGTTTTCTCATTCTTGAGGACGCATGGTTCGGCTGCCTTTAAAAAGGAAAGGAAATATTTAGTTCTGAAATTGGTGCAAAGCCAAGTTGTTAATTGTGCTAATTCGTAGAGAGTGGTTTTCTTTTGATTAGGGAATTTAAGATTGAGCACTACGGTTGAATGACTACGGTTGGACGAGCAGGAGAGGTCTGGTTCTTGTCGATGGTGGATTAGATCGAGTACGAACCGTCTGGCGCGAAAAAAAGAGATTTAAGATTGTAAACAAGCAAGCTGCTACGGTTGAATCACTTATCGATGGTCATCGTGTGAAAAATGTCATTTCATGAACTCCGTGAAGCCTTAGTTTGCGCTTTTTCTGATGGAGTGATCACTGCGCATGCAGAAGAGTTTCTTATTCTTTACGAAGAGTACGAGTCCACAAATTTAAATTTCCCTCACTGGGAATACGAGCCTTTCAGCCTCGATAACTTTGACAGCTGTGAAGCTAGAGCTGAATTTAGAAAAGAAATCAGTGTCACTTCTTTAAGAAACAAACGAAGCTTACTGGAAAATAAATCGAAAAGAAAAAAAAAATGTGTTATTTCTTTGAGTAACATACGAAATTCTCACCTTTGAAGTCACACGTTGTAGATCTTTGACTACGACGAGAAAAGCTGTCAAAACTTACCGTAGTGAAACACGACGGTAAGGAAAACACCATCCCATAACTTTTACGCAGGCGCAAAAAAGCTTAACCCAGATCCCGCGTACTCGTCCAACCGTAGCCGTTAACCGTAGTCTTAAATCTTAAATTCCCTATTATCGTAAAACCAAAACTAAAGCAATATTACTCTGACCATTCACAAGAGACAAAGACATCTTAGTTAACCAAACAGAATTTGAAGTAATTATATGCAACCGGCGCCAAGCGCGGGAAAATGTGCGCGTGCAAGTGTTAGCGATTGGTTTTGGTTTTGCTTCTCATTGGCGCGAGTTTTTTCAACCAATCACAGAGCGAAGAAAAGCAAGACCAAAGCAAACGCGAATAACTTTTGACACTCAATTGAAACCGCTTTAGTAGTTTAAACAACAACACCAAGACTTAAATGACGCATTTTCCTACTTGTCTCTATAAGTGATTGTTTTCAAAGTCTTGCCATGGCATTCTTCAGAATGATCGTTAGAGAAGCTATCTTAGTACAGCATTATATATTTCTACTTTCTTGATAATAATAGATCTGTAAACGATACTGTGTGACCCGACACAGAAATGGAGCGTGAGTTTGTACCTGTGCCAAAGGATTTGAAATGTTATGTCATTGGTAGAGGTGGCAGTGTGGTTAAAGAAATTCAGAAGATATCTGGAGCAAGAGTCTTTTCACAGGCAAAAGATACGGAGGGGTTTACAGTCAGTGGTAATGAAGTACAACGAGCATACGCTAAGAGGCTCATACTGGAAAGAGTGGTAAGTTGGTTTGACTCTCAGAACTTACGCACTGGTGAATAACTACTGCTATAATAAATATGCTGATGTCCAATCATTATTTGTGAAGAGCTAGTATATTTGTGTGAACTCGATCGGTTACCACAGCAGCAATATGACCTGTAAGAAACAACAGCAATTTTCGCTTGGAGTCAAAAATGATCCCAGTGACCCCGATTTGTAATATTTGGTAATGATTACGAAGTTTCAGAAAATTGTGGAATAGTATTCAAAGCCACCTTTAATCTTTGAAAATTTGCGGTCGCTTTCAATTCCTTTCAATTTCTTTAAACCTGACAAACTGTTACATATTAACAACGAGTTTGTCTTAAGTTTGTCTTTGAGTTATAATAATGATAATTATAATAATAGTTATAATAATTATTATAAAAGTAATAACTTATTGGATGACACAACTACTGATAATTCAGTAGTTTACATTGTGGTTCATAAATATAATAGTAAAATTAATAATATTGATAAAAAGATGAAAACAATCGCGAAATATTCCTAAACTAAACTAAAACTATTAAAAGGTTCTATGAATAGTAAAATTATCGAGCTTGGAATTACTAACGAAGTATTTATTACTAATGTACTTTTTAAAATTCCTTAGAGTTATAATACTTCTAGTGCTATCATCTAATGTGTTCCATAATCGGTTGACACTTGCATAAAAAGTGCGAAGACCGGTATTGGTACGAAAAAGGGGTATTTTAACAAATTGTCAATTGTTACTTGTTAGTTATATAACCATTTTTGAATAAATGCCTTAACGGACTTAACGGAGGATGTGTTGCTTTAGTAGGATCGTAGGGGACTGCTTCATATCGCGGAGCTCTTATGTTTTAGGTGTTAATTCGATTTTCGCCTCGTAGTCTTCATTTTTGTGCTTGCCTAACCTAACTCATCGTTACTATTCACCTCTCTCATATTTCACATCATTTACTTAGCTGGACCAGTTGATGGCCTCTTGCTCAACTGACCCTAACTGTTGTTTCGTATGTTCGCCGTACCCTATGTATGGGTTTTTAACAACAACATATCTGAAGATGTAAGTTGCCAGAGATTTTTTGCGATGCACATTTTCAAACTATTGCCAGTATTCCTAAAATATAACTGGTGTTAGTTCGCAGTTAAAATGAATTACTTTACTGACTCTCCAAGACATACGGAAGTACCGGCTAAGATTTAGTTGACGCTTGGCACTCGTTGAGCCAGAATTCTCGTAACGATGCACCCAAATGTCTCTGCCGAAACATGTTCACCTATAGCAAACCGCTGGGCACCCCTGAATGAATATCTTCTTGACTTTGACCGACAGGAAGGAGAGAGAATAAAAGAAGAGGAAAAAGAAGTTAGAAGACTCTGTTAGTACATCGATTAATGGAATCTGCATGCGGACTGCAAGCTTAAACTGGAGAGGGTGGTACAAGACGAATCGCAAGAACATCAGTACCGACTGAAACCCACCAAGGTTTATGCACATCAGGTATTGAACGCATTTTTTGGCCTACCGGAAGTTGCCTAAGATGCCATTTTTATACGCGAAACACAAACTGTCGTATATCGCAGAAGTTGAGTAAGCACGACGAATATTCAGAGAGCAATGACCATATTTAGTATCAGCTAATTACCAGGCAATACTCCGCGCGATTCTGTCGCACCCCCTTCCCCCCCCCCCCCCCCCTTGTACTTTGCCATTCCTCAGTATGTCCATCAGGCCGATTGGGGGCAAAGTGTTCTAAAATTTGATGCATGCTTGACTCAGTCGTATTGATATGTTCGTTTTGTTTCAGGAAGCTGGCAGTCCGAATTGTGACACAAGCTATTTAGCAAAACTCAGGGATGACGTTTTGAAAACTCTTTACAAGATCAAACATGAAATGAAAACGAAGACATACCTAAAAGCCGACATATGGTGTCACTTTGGAACGGTACTCATACAACGACCAACGGAAGGTGCTAATTCCACTTTTCCATATCAGGTCTCCGATTATATCCTAACCCAGTCATATTTAAGAAAACTGTGAGTCTGGAATGAACTCTGTTTGGTTCCTCCTCATTATGTCTTTTCTAAGCAATTTGTCTACCTTTTGTTGCTGGTCTGATGTCTTCACCTTCTCCACGAAAGATTAAAATTTCGTTGTTATTGACCCGCGTGAATTCAGTTTTTTTCAAGAATGCTTGTTTGCTTTTTGTAAACGTTTAATTCCTATCCATATAGTAATGTGGATCCTAAAACACCTCGTTGTCTGAGCACAAAATTGGTCGAAGAAAAGCTGTGCAAAGTTGCCCGATCGGCATTCATTTCCATAGCACTGCGTCACCCGGGCCGGACGGGTCGTATGAGACGTAGACTAATGGAAATTGTATTGAAGAAAGGGAACTCTATTTTTGGGCTGGACTAAATATGCATGTCAGTACTTTATGGCCATGGGTCAGGGAACCGGAGCGCGTGGTGAATTCTGTTAGAATTAAGTTGGCGAAATTTGCAAACATTCCACGAACTGATTACAGTTATTTCGATGTTGTGCTGAGAAACCTTTTTAGTAGCGCCGACTGATTCCGCCTCTTTTCCGGCTTTGTCAGGTGCTGAAGACGAGTGGAATGTTAAGGAAGCAGTTGACAAGCTCCAGCTATCACGCATGGGGAATCACTGGCGAGCTAGATTTATGGGTGGGGTCAACGTTGACGAGAAATTAATAGAAGAACATATTTTAGACAAGACTCCTGAAGAATATGACGAATATTCATCAAGATATGATTTAGCCTTTGAGACCCCTAGCGGCCAGCAATTAAGATTTAAAGTATTAAAAACAAGAATTTATACCATGCCATAAAAAGTAAAGCTAATCAGAAAGTAGCAGCCATTGTATATTAGTGGGTATTCCACCGAATCGAACCTTCCCATCGATCAGTGTAATTCAACGGTATCACACCCAACCTTCCCATCGTGCACCGCAAGTCCTCCCATTTCTACGACATAGTTCAAAAAAGTTATGCAAGGCTTTCTCGTGGTACACCATGTTATATCCAACTCGTCACTTCTATTTTCTTTGCATACACACTAACCTAAAGGTTCGTGTGTATATGAAGAAACTACAAGTGACTCGTGAGACATTCCACGGTATACCACTCGAGAGCACAACTAGTATACATCGCATTTAGAATATTCTTCTTTGGTATAGTATACTCTGTCAGGTGTGGAGTACAGTTGTCAACAATGATTCAAAGGTATTTATATCACAAGGGGCATTATGCAAGCATTTTGATTGGTTCTTACTCATGATCAATAAGAGGACAGACGCACAGATAACGTTATCGTTAAAGACGTTTTCCCTCTGATCTGTTTTTAAATGGTGGAAAGTTTTGAAAATTTAGACGACATTTTTGTGGGCAAATGAAGACGTTGGAAAAGTCTTGCCGAGGCTGTCGACAAATTTAAAGACTCTCTGTCGACCGGCCTGCTTTGCGCGCGTTTGTTGTTGTTTTGAGATCAATCGTTAATGGCGATTCATATGTGAGGGAATGGCGAACGGCATATTACAGTCAAATATATCGGCAGGAATTTTGCAAGAAGGATAGCTTTTGACGGGAAACAATTACAGGCGTGTGGTCCGTTCATGTTTCTAGTGTTTGAAGGATTTGAAACCTCTAATTTGATCGGCGTCGTGGACGCGATCGAATGTCGAAGAAAGCCGCTTTACAGGAAGCGAGACGTGGGATAAGAAAAAATAAATAGGTCTTATTGCACTGCAAATACACTTGTAAAACCAAGCAAAACGATGGTACTGCCTGTGATCGCTTTTTCCACAAGGATAATCGAACATAAACAAACATAAGAAATGCAAATGCGGGACTGTGCAAAAACAATGTGCGAACGAGAGAACGTACTGAACATATTTTTAGCTTATAAATGGAAGCGGCTATGTTTCCTTGTTCTACTTGTAATAGAAAACAACTTTTACCAAAAGATTCATGGCTTTTGACTTTATTGATGTTATTATTACGGCATTGCAAGCGTCAAACGGCGCCCAGCCGAAGAAACTCAAAATAACATGTTCATGAGTACTAGCAACGAATCAGTATCACACTTACTTGCAGTATACAACTGAGTATAATAACTATATTTGGGTGAACTCGCTGTCGTTGTGCTTTAAGAATCCGTGTAAAGCTTTGTAGACAGTAATAATTTTTAGGTTTGATCCTATCAAAGGGGGCACTAATCAATTATCTAAGATGTATTTATTTGGGCTGCAACTCACAGAGCAGCGGTGTCCCGCCGGGTGGTTTTTGGGATTAGGATGTCCCGGATTTAGCGTTATTTTGTGTTTTGTTGTACTTTAATTCATGCGCTTGGTTTCCCTCCACCCAACTGGGCGTACATTTCTTAACTTTTTTTTTTTGCCTCTTAAGGTTGGCTTACTCATTTGATCTCCCTCTTGGCCAAGTTACAAGTCGCTTAAGTCAATCTGGTCACGGTTTCTCAAACTGTCTAAATTCATTCATGCTCAACATGGATATGTAATGAGGAGAAATACTTAAAAGATCTATGTAAAGGGAGATTACCGTTCATGGACGGAAATTTATCAGAATGCGAAAATAAAAACACAAAACAAACAAAAGATATGAAACGAACTAAGGGCCATTTTTAACTCAACGAGAAACAGTCAGATCAGCCGTTTCCTGTTTATCAACTGGAAAATTTGTTCTGACACTCAATAGGTTCAAAAACTGCACGGAAATCGCTAACCAACGCGTCCCACTTGAGATCACAGCGCCGTGGGCGGGAAATAAGTTTGAAAACACTAGTTTAAAATTTTGCTGGTAATGAGTTTCTTTTCTTTCTTAATCTAGAAAACGCTTCAGACACTGGCTATGCGCCCGGAGAAGAGACAATAAAAGTGCTATCGGAGTACCTCTCCGAGTTTACTTTTGCAGATGAAGATGACTTTGGACTGTGTGTCCCCAAGAGGGATTTACCCAGTGGATTTCATTTACCTTATAAGCGTTGTTCCAAACGAGCGCTGCATGGATTTACGTCAGAATTCTCCATTATTCTCTCTAAGGAAAGCTCCTGTAGAAATGACGTCAAGACAGAGAGCAGCAGAGTGTCGGTATGAACCTTTGAATTATTGTTCCACTCTTTTTTTCGTTCATTGTACCCGCAAGTGACTGGATCAACCCTGTAAGCTATGCTCGATCGCTTGCAACCCATTAGCCTTCTTTCTTTGTAAGCAAAATTGTCCTTATACAGGGCATTGTAAGATAAGTAATGAAAACTGCCGTCCCAAAGCTGAACGGCTGCCGGTCGCCAGTATATAGAGCGCAATACATGGTCATAACTGCAGGACTTTTTTTCCTGGAACGTACAAAAAGACATGAGTTGAATTTGTACAGTATTCCCGCAGTTTGTAAGTTTAATTTTTCGTAATTTACCGATTTATCCCGTTTCATGTTTGCAAAAGCTTGTTACGTGGGATGCCAAGTGGCAAGCCACGTTTAGCCTGCAGAGCAGGCGTTTTTGTGTGTAGGAACACTCGTTTGTTCGAATACTCATTAGAAGGCCGCCATTTTGGATGCGCAGCTAGTAGAGGATTGGGACTAGTGGAGGAGGGGCGGGTGAGGGGCGTGGAAGAGAGAGAGAAAACGCCTGCCGGCAAAGCCTGTGAAATTGCAGAACACCCCTTAATTAGTCGTGCGTGACAGCTTTTCCGGAAGTGTATAAACAGCCAATAAAAAGCGAGTTTATTTTTATCGGAAGTGAGAAATTTACTTCCGACAAAAACATGTGGATTTGAGAAGCTGTCGTAGCGCTCAAGATGCCAGAAAAGTCATGTCGGAAACACGCCCCTGTGACTAAATAGTAAACAACTAGTTGGAGACCTTCATGTAGGTTCACTAAAGGTTGTGAAGATTATCACGACGTGTCACTCGACAATAAAATATTAAGCCTAAATCGAAACATCGAGTATTGTAACATCCAGTCTTCACCTCTATGCGAAATGCAAGACACCCAGAAAAAAAAACCAGTAAAAAATAAATGCGCTGCCAACACACACTTGAATTTTTGGAGCAATTACAGAATACAGGGCCACCATCAACGAATCCCACGTGAACACCCCTGGGCGTCTTGTTTGGAATAAAAAAGGGCATGCAGCAAAATCGAGGAGAGCTTTTCTAATAGTATGGATCATGATATGTTGTTCACTTTCAATACGAGATACTGGAAGAAATGGTCACGTGGTCGCATGGTCACATGGTCGCGAAGACTTTACGCGGTCGGTCTTTTAAGATTTTGTTTCCACGTTTTGTACCAATGTTGTTCTCAAGGGACTTTTTGCAGAAAACATTATTACATAAGCTGGGACAGCCGCCGTAGGAAACAAACCTAAAATAGCGTCAGCTCAGGAATGAAGCACTCCCACGCATTACTATGGTCTCATATTGCTTGATATTTCCTCTTGTTTTTGGTTCTTAGCAGACTGACTTTCACTTACACTGCAAGAAGTGGGACGAGTTACTCGAAAACGGAAACTGGGAGCCGGAGGCAATAGTTAAGAAGCTTCCCGAGTTCTTCCATTTTGTAAAGAAAATCCAACGTTGCGTCATTCATGAAATGAATGAAAGCGGTTCAGCAAAAACGGGTAAGAAAAATCTCATAAATTATTTTCGTTGTCTTAGTGTAAAATAGTCAGAGGTTGAATTTTTTAGCTCCTCGTTGATACAGACGCGTAAGGCTTTTATTTCAAGTTTCTTCTTCTTGCAGCTAGGGTTTTTTTGTCTCTCTGTCAACCTTAGCTACGGCATTGATGTGCATCCAATACCCAATACATGCTCTCCGATAATTGCGTGTCCACTGATCAGCTCACATATGTAGTATCACATACTGCTGACAAACAAAAACCATCTTGTGGTCTTTTGGGCATTTTTGCTAGCAGGACTCCTCTGGAAATATGAATTAGGGTGAAGGAGTGAATTGATAAGGAGCCGATTACATGGCGAGTTTCATAAGGCTAGCCGGACTTAAACTCTAGCCCGGTTTTCCGAAGAATTCCGACTTTAAGAGCTGAGAATTTTAGGCCTGTTTGAGGAACGCGGGCTAGAATTTTCAGCCCGGCCAAACAGGCTGAAAAACTGGTGTAATGCTATCTTTTTTCAGCTAGCTCTAAGTCGAACCTAGGCATGCGTATTAATGTAAACAAAGGTGGCGGCTGCAAGGTTTCGTCGGGATAAAGATGATGAAGTGGGACATTCAAAACGTTCTCTAGCCAATTCAATATATTAAAAGCTAGTAAAACGCTGGGAATTGAAAGTGAAAAGAAAGCTAAACTGTAAGTGAAGCAACCGCCGCTGAAATTATTATGAGCAGCCGCATCTTCGGCGCCATTCCGTGACTCTATTCGGCAAATTTTCCCACGCCCGTTTTCAAATTTCTTGCCCGGACTGAAAGTCGCCATCCTGGTGGGCAAGACAAAGTTTTAGCCCTGGATGCAAAAACTCGCCATGTAATCAGCCCCTAAAAGTATTAGTAAAAGTATGTCGCAATGGTCCTGAGAAATTAAGTCACTTGAAAATAAGGCAGAGGTAAGATCCTGGTTATAGCCTTCTTGTCCTGCTCATTATCATTTAAGATCTGCTGTGAACCTTGTGTTTACCTGTTCAGCTGATGCTTTTCTCCTTTCCAAATAGTCGTTGTAACAGTTACGTAACCTTTGATGATAGCCAATTAGGATTCACCTCCCTTTACACGTCTTTTTAACAGTTCCTCCAGAAATTCTTGCCCGGGGTCGTTCAGCTTTACAAGCCTATGAAAAAGCCCTTGCTGATGGGAAAACATCTGTGAGGATGGTTCCAATAATGCTTATTGGACAAGATCGAGCCGGGAAGACCAGTTTAAAGAAGTCATTGAAAAGGATATGCTTTGACCAAGAGGAGAATAGTACTGTGGGCATTGATGTTGATCCATCTTATTTTGAGGTGACCACCGAGACGTGGCGCACCGGAACGACGGATAATGACAGCAGTTCTAACGAAGCAATTTCATTTGAGTATCAAACCGCAAAGCGTATGGTGGGTAGTTTGAAAAATGACGGCAAGAGCACTAAGGTAGCAAAAGAGAGTATTGGTGAACATCCAAAGAAACATGATTCCGAGCTCAGTGAGACTTCTTTTGTACCACATTCCACTGAGCCATCAGGAGATGACAAAAGTACTCAGACAACAAGGGATTCAGCCGCCAAACGGGGTAAAGAAGTGCCACATAGATCACCTGATCAAAAACAACGCAAGAAGAAAGAAAATGATCGGGTTACTTTGCACCTGCCGGATAAGGTAGCAACTACAACTGAGACACTTCTCCAAAGTGAGTGCGAGGACAACAGGGAAGACATTTACTCAACTCTGTGGGATTTTGCTGGATAATCAGTTTACTATGAGACACATCCACTTTTTCTAACAAAGAGAGCCATCTACTGTTTAGTCTACAATCTCAGTTTAGATCCTTATCACAAAGCAGAACCATTGGTGAAACAAGGGCTGTACAAGACGTTTGTGGACAGCTTTAGTCTTAAAACCAACATGGATTACCTTGATTTCTGGATGATGTCTGTTGCTTGCTTAGCCAACAGCCTGCAGTTTTCTTAGTGTGTACTCATGCTGACGAACCATACAACGCAGGCAACCCCAAAGACCTCGCCCGTCAGATCTTTGGCTCCTGAAAGGAAAAGCCGTATGGTTCCCAACTAGTTGACTTCTACTTTGCTGACAACACACGTTTGAGTGTCAAGGAGGTTGAATGTCCGGACGTCCAGCGTCTGCGAAAGGATGTGCGCACTGTTGCTAAAGAGTTACCACTCTTGAAAGAAGCCATTCCTATTAAATGGTTAAAATTTGAGAAGGCTCTCCGCGCATTAACAGAAGAAGGTGACAAACACATTGCTTTTTCAAAAGCGAAAGGTATTGCTTCTTCAGAGTGCAGCATTACTGAAGACAGAGACGTAGAAACATTGATGAACTATCTACATGACCTGCGGAGTTTGATTCATTTTAATGACACCCGAGAATTGAATGAACTAGTGGTCTTAGATCCACAGTAGTTAGTTCACATTTTTAAGAAGGTGATAACCGTCAAACCCTATGGTGGCCGTAAGGATGCAAAATTTGAAGAGCTATGGCATAAACTTGAGAGGCAAGGAATCTTGGATAGAGAGCTCCTGGAACATCTGTGGGGTACCTTGTATAACAGTAAGGAAACCAACCAAAGTCTCATTGGAATCATGGAGAAATTCAGCTTGGTATGCAGCTGGCCATCAGAGGCCTCTAAAACCCAAAGTTTCCTGGTGCCATCGATGCTAAGGACACCTCCCCCAGAGGACGTTAAAATGCTTGTTGCATCTGCAAAAACCCCCTCTCTGATTGTAACATTTGACACAAGGCGAGTCCCTCCAGGTTTGTTTCCTCGATTGATCCTACAGTTCTTTCAGTGGGCCAAAGAAAATTTGCCAAGTTCAATAGAACCCCGGTTATTTCACGGCTTCGCCAGGTTCTTCATATCAGATGATGACGGCAGCTCCGTGATTCTTCTCTGCCACTTAACCTTTCTTGAGATTGTAGTTCACGGACTAAGTGCCAGTCTTGTGGAAGACCCATCGTCAAAGATGATTTGGACAGCACATTTCCAACATAACACGGCAGGTTCTCAAGGTTTTCTTGCTGTTCGCAGGCAACTCAGTCTAATACTCAATCGAATGGGGAAAGAGTTCTTCTGGCTAAGGGATGTAACCTTTGAAATGTGTGTGTTGTGCCCTGTCTGCTGCGGTGAAGGTTCAGTCAAGCACTGTGGTACTCATCACAAACAAAGCTGCGAGCAAGAACAATGTCTGCACTTTATTAAGTTGAGTGAGTTGCAAAGGGCAAAGAAGTTTGTCATTTGCCAATCACCGGGTTTTACCTTAGACCCCAGGGTCAACGTATGCAGTTTTCGCCATGGCTTGAACCATCAGAGAACCAGGTAACGAAAGATAGGTTTTGATAATGAAATATTCATTCAGACGTGTTTGATCAGTAGGCATTCATAATAATTTATTAGTATAGGAAATCGCATGACCTCGAGTACAATCCGGGATTAATAGGTAAGAGCGATTTTGAAAGTACTCAAAATTGCACAATTGAACCAAATTACGAACTTATGCGCCGTTGTCATGGAAACTTAATAGGTACTCCAACGAAGTACTATTTGGGATTAATTGTACTGCTCTCGACTAATCAGAATTGAGGAATTTTGTTGAGTATACTATAAATTTGGGCATCAAAAGTCGCGTCACTTTCTTAACCAATGAGAAACAAAGCCAAAACCAATCGTGACTTACGTGAAAGCGTCTTCCCGCCCCTTGTGCCCTCCTTATGTAATTTTTTAAACACATTTTCTTATTTTATTTAATCACAGTTACAATACAACAGTTTTGAACACATAATCCTTAACAGAACAAAAAAAAAAAAGAAAAAAAACAGGATAACAAACAACAATTGCACGTACACGTATTTTATTCGACTTCTTATTGTTTTATTGAATCGTTTAGGTCTGTTATGATTGATTAGAGTAATACCTTTGTTACGACACTTCATGGAAACTCTATTTACCTTCTCGTTTGATACTGTTTGTCCTTACAGGAATCTACTCTTGCCGGAATTTGTGGCCAGCGATTAAAGGTGACTCTCCTGGCAAGTGAGTGGGGCTCAGCAATGGGTGGCTTGTCAACCCTAAACAAAAAGCTTTCCATGTTCCTGGCAAAACACTGTTAGGTAGACGTTACCGTTCTAGTTCCACAATATGCCTGTAGTGAGGAAGACAAGAGACACGCAAAGGAGCACAATGTCGCCATTCAAGAAGCAAAAAAGCTTCCGGGCTATGCTGATCGCCTTGACTGGTTGGCCTTTCCACCAGAAGACCTTGCCATTGACGTTGTACTTGAACATGGTGTAAAGCTCGGCAAACAAGTGCCGATCATAAAACAAAAATACGCTGACTGCAACTGGGTACAAGTTGTCCACACTGCACCTGAAGAGCTTGGAGTGTAGAAGGACTACCCCAGAGCCATTGCTAAAGGTCAACAGAAAAACGAAGATGAAGTCAACCTGTGTAAACTGGCAAATCTTGTTGTGGCAGTTGGACCAAAATTAACGGAGGCTTATAAATCCTATCTTCGGTCCTGCAAGAAACGCCACGATATCTTTCAGCTGACTCCCGGTGTTTTCCAAGAGTTTTCAACGATAGAACAAGCCACAGAAGACGTAAATATCTTTAAGGCTTTAATCTTTGGTCGCGCAGATCCAAAGGATTTTGTAATTAAGGGATATGACATCGCTCCAAGGGCAGTACATCTGCTGAAAGACAATTCTTATCGTCTGGTTTTTGTAGGTGCCCCCGAAGGAAAGCAAGAGAAAGTCCTAGAAAAATTGCACGAGGGTGGTATTCCCAAAATCCAGCTGATTGTAAGAACATTTGTGCAAAGCGAGAAGGAAATGAAAGGGTTGTTTTGTGAGGTTGACCTTGCAATCATGCCCTCCAGAACTGACGGTTTCGGATTGACCGCCCTTGAAGCGTTATCTGCCGGGTTACCCATTCTTGTCAGCAGCAACTCAGGGTTTGGAGAGGCACTCCGAGAATTGCCAGCAGGCAAACTACACTTGGTAGAATCCGATGATCCTCAGAAATGGGCAGACGCAATAGCCTCTGTCCGGAAGAAAGAAAGAACACAGCTTCTTAGAGAGGTCCAGGCACTGAGAGCAAGCTACAATCGGCGCCAAAATTGTTGACACATTCATCTTTTCAACCCCTTATTTTGTCACTGTGATCTCTCTTCGCCCCCCTCGCTTGTCCTTTCAGCCCCCCCCCCCCTTCCCCCCAAACAATGTTATGCGGCAATTGCTATGATCTCAAGGTACAAACAAGCAACATTGGATGGGGGAGCGGGGTATTTTTCACAGTTGATTGCGCGATAGAAAGAGTGGTGTGATTTGGTGCACTAAAACTACTATAGAAACACAATGTGTCAACTAATTATGTCGCCGATTGTATGAGGAGAAGTACAGCTGCTAAATTGATGTTGAGCATGGTTCATGGTAAGATTAAAACGTAATTTTCTTGCCTTACAAAGTTGTGACCACGAGCTCTATGTTATTGCTGAAGACACCTTTCCAAATGAAATCATTGAAATTTGTTTTAGTTCAATTCCGTACCCTGGAAAAAGATGTTTTCCATAAAAAACCAAAAAGAAGCTTTCATAGCGTAATCCATCTGGCCACGTATGAATTTTGTCTTATAGTTTTAAGTCAATGACTAAAAGACGTTTTTCTGATCCTGTGTTTCCAGGTTTTTGATAATGAGGCAACATAGACATTAATATAAAGAGTTTCCTGATCTGAGAGAGAAAGAGATGGCATCGACGTATATTATTGTAGGGAGAGCATTTCTCATGGATCTCTTTTTAAAATTCTAATATTGAATAGCAACCACACTTAATAAATGAGGCCGTTATGTAGAATCGCCGACGCATAAACTAGCAAAGAAAAACGAAACAGTTGGGGCACGTTCACTACTCTGTGAAGGCCCTTGCCCACAACCTTCATATTCGACGGTAAATCAAATTTCCTTTTTTGTCTGCATAGTTGGGATTTACAAATGGAGATAGATGGTATATCTTTTTTAATTTTTTCATTTAGCAGGTAGGCCCAAATGAAAGCATACCTGTCTTCGTGGAATTCAAATGACTAGCACAGGAAAACAGTTGCTGTCTTCAGTCTCGAAAG
Organism: Galaxea fascicularis; assembly: GCA_948470475.1. Taxonomy (NCBI): domain Eukaryota; kingdom Metazoa; phylum Cnidaria; class Anthozoa; order Scleractinia; family Euphylliidae; genus Galaxea; species Galaxea fascicularis. Next base: position 30,858,527 of record OX419337.1, on the reverse strand, counting down.
TGGTGCCCAATACTCTGCGGAGCAAAGAACTGCGTTAACTCATCGGTTGGTAACAAAAGTTGTTACAAGGACAATTTAACTTAGCATTGATTTGTTCGCGAACGGTTACTGGACTGTTTAATTGACATAAATCTAGTAAGAAAGTATAGTAAGTGCAGGTTAGATGATATCCAATACTTTCTTAACTGTTGCTTTCCTCGCTACTTTTCGGGAAAACATAGGGATATTTCCAATTTTCAAACGCTAATGCCTTTTTCTGAAATGATTCCGACACAGTTCTTTCCACTGATGTCTTCTAAATTTGCGTTGTGCTTTGGGCACAATGTTTGGCTTTGTTTGGCGTTGGTCGTTTTAAAAGAAAAATACCGCCAAACCAACAAATCAAAAAGATGCAAAAGTACAAGTCGTAAAATTGCGAAGTGTACTAGTTTTCAAATGAAGTAGCATTTTCCTGTCTATTAGGTTAATTCTGTGAGGATTGTATATATTCATTTCCTGTTAAATATAAGCATTTTATACCACAATAAAGGTGTTTTATTAACCCCCAGTTATTAGTGAAAATGAGTGGTTATTTTCACAATATAATGAGTCATTATAGCAACATCATAACACGGTAGAGATTTTACTATAATTTCAAAATTTTACCCTAAAGACTAGCTCGGTCATTTCCTGTTTCTATTAACAAATTGTAAACAGCATTTTACAATACAGCTTAGCGAAACTAATAAAATACGCGGAAAGCGAATCAGGGCAACCTTTAATTTAAAGTAGGGGTCACCGAGCTCGTCTCTCTGTTTTCATTTTATCTGGGCCCGCTTGGAGATTAACAGAGACTGGAGCGGACTTTGTGAGTTGTTAATCGATTCAGTCGGCCAATATCTTGGAGTGAAAATAACAAAGGGATTATTGATCCGTTGTTAGGTTTTAAATCTGCAATCTATGACCCTTTTATAAAACAAAGATCAAAATTGATCGTTTCCCTGTCGGTAATGTCATTAGCCCTAGTTAGCTTTCTAGCCTTGTCAAAGACTGTTTGTCGCACCACTGTGTGAACGTATTGGAACCACGGTGCACAGAGGCTCAACAAATGTTCTCTCGCGAATTTTCTTTGGCACTGTGTATCACTTAATAACACAGCTCCTTAGTTTTCTACTCAACCAGCAATGTGGGACCCATAAACGCGTACTACGTTTTAGTATTCCCAGCTTAGCAGTATTTATCAATGAACTCAACAACTCAATACATCGACTAGGTGTTGCCGCAGTCGGTAACGTTTCTCAAGCTCATTTTATTCTCTTACCGCCCCCAAGATCGTCTCGAGTCTCACTCCTTCACATTGTCTACCACATCACCCCACCTCATAGAGCTGATGGGAATAAAAGAGGCGCTGCTAGTGTTATATATTTAGGCAAGTCTAGAAGCGGTGCTACACAGCTTTTGTTCCTTATCGTATGACATTTACAGATAAACTTATATCAATCAACTGCTGGTTTTCAGTGTCACGCCATTCAAAATAGATCCAAATAAAAAATCAAAACCGTGCAATAGATTAAGTCCAGAACCTGGAAACAGAAAGAAGGTAGATATGCAAAGACTCTCGCCAAGATTAGGTCACAGCAATTTTTCTTATGGAAGATATGCGGAGAAACGTTTTCCCCAGATTTATAGAGATTTGTATTGAGACGCCATGCTGGTGCCCACCTAGATGGGCACCAACATGGCGGCCGGAAACCAGCAGAAACATCTGTCACTGAGTTTTGCTACAAAAGCGTGATTTTATCTATCGAAGAACTCAAAAACGTAACAATAATACTTCATTCTAATATAAGAACTGTTCAGATATCTGAATTCCCCGAAATAAGTCACCTTTTAAACCAACATCACAGCTCTCTCGCCCGTCATGTCAATGCCACGTAACGCAAGAGCTTAGAAATTCAAGCGCGGTTTATCACTAAACCATGAACCCATTCGGAGTGAAAATTTATATGAATATTAGTTTTTAGCTGCTCTTATACATAATGAAAGTAAAATCTCAGGAGGATCAATAGTTCTGAAGTTTGAAATTTAGTGACGTCATGTGAAAACCAGCACTAGTTTTTTTACTGTTTTGCTGCAGAGCCACAGCCACCATTCAATCAAGTGCAAACATACACTTCGAAATATCATCGGCCTTTGTGGGTCAAGGGACTACATGACTATGAGCTAGCCTGCGAGCAAGCTCTCTCGGGGAGAGGGGGGTGGGGTAGGTTAGGGGTCGGAGGAAAAAAATGGAGAGAGAGCTTGCAAACGATCTCTCTGCGATTTGAATTCCACCCTTACGCTCCCCGTGGCTTCCGGCCGCTCGAGATGTCAAAATTTAGCCAATCAGGGCAAACCGGAAACACAATATAAACACGTGAAAGACAAATTTTCCTGCCAACAGCAGTGCCAAAACATACTCCAAAACAGAAATGTTTTGGGCGAAGACCAAACCCGGGAAGTCCTAACGATAACTGCAGCTAGATACTGCATACTTTCATTGAAAGTACGCTATGGAAATTCTTGGAAATCCATTGCCACAGAGAATTTGTTTATTTCATCGAACAAGAAAGGAAACGAAGAATCGTTGCGGAAGGAAACCCTCACTCTCTGAGAGCGTCTGCCTACCGTGTTTTACGAAAATACGAAAAACCAGCGAAGGTTTTAGCCTTATTGCGGCCGCACTGAACGTCATAAACCCAAAGTTTGCTGTGCCGGAGGGTGAAATCGAAGAGTCTGATATCGCACCAAGGATGAAACGAACTTTGCCAACCTCAGTGACTACGCCAGAGAGAACCAGAGTTCCGGTCAAAAAAAGATCGCTAAGTCCAAAGGAAACCAAACAGAAAGTAGAGGAGCGAGGAAATCCTTGGGATCGCAGTTAGGTAGGTCAGGCTGTCGGGCAAACGAAGAGGAAGAATTTATGCGATATGCGAGTATCGATGACATGATTTCCCTCGAACAGTCGACGCGAGTGAAGTTGACGTATTGTGACCAAGCAACTTATCGACTGCCAGACGCTGTTCTGGTTTCAAATTCAACGGGCAGTTCAGATATTTCGGGAAATTCTCGCAAGCTTCACGAATACAAATGTCTTGTCTTTCTGCAATGTAATTTGTTTTCTCTTGAACATGATCACAGCGGGTCCGCGCGCGAAACTGATGACGTCAGCGTCAACTTGAATATCGACCAATCAGCAATTTGAATCAAACATTTCGATGCAGACATTCAAATCGCAGAGAGATCGTTGCAAGTTCTCTCTTCATTTTTCTCCTCTTACCCCCTCCCCCCCCCCCCCCCCCGAGAGAGCTTGCTCTCAGGCATGACTATGAGCACATAAACGTTTAACAAACTTTGCTTCATCACGGTTTACTTTGAATTACATCTGTTTACATCTCAATACAAATGGTGTAAATCACTAAACTAGACAGTCCCAGTGTCCCACTTTTAAATTCAACATCACGACCGGTTATGTGCTTTGGCTGAGTCTGCACAATTTTTCTAATATGTATCGGTGACGTTTTTACCTATCAAACCGAACTAATCCACAACAACAAAAAACAAAATCGTAAAACCCTAAAGCGGGTACTCTTCGACACCACCCATAAAAGAGGAAAAGTACTTTCTTCCCCTTGTTTTGAACATTTTATGGTGTCATTTTCTGTGATCAATAAGAGTACCGACTGATAGAAAACTGCCCTCGATGTCCTTTATACAGTAAACCTTATCACGGTTTAAGACGCCATCTTGGCGCGCGGGTGGGCTGACGCAACAGAAATTACAGTGTTTGTTGAGAATCGACTGTCGTAAAATACGAGAAGGGCCTGTTCCTCAACAAAAACGTATATTGCTAATTTACGGTACAAGGGAGGAAGTCATAAGGGACATCACAAGGAGGTATTGTCGCTTGAGATTTGGAAAAAGAGCCTGTTATTTTGGCAAACCCACAAAAGATAGCGTCCATCATTCATAGGTAAGCTGGTAATACATGTGAATCTAGAAGTCTGTAGGTATCTAAAGAGTGCAAAGAGCTTTAGTAAAGTGAAAATGTTGAAAGGAATAAAGACCGCAGTGGAGTGTTACAAAATCAAATAGGTCCGCAATGCGTACATGTGTGGCTTACAAGACCACGTGACAGGCGTTCGACTTTCGTGGACAAATAAATAAATCCGATCGTGCCGTAATGTGACTACCCACCTTGTGCAAGTAACACAATAAACCCGATAAAGCATCAACCAGGGAGGAAGGCAACAAATCAGGAATGAGGAAGAAACATCAAAAAAAATTAGGGAGGAGGGAGAAAAATGAGTGAAAAAATAGGGAGATCTAGATAGGATATTTCACAGTCCGTTTCTTTTCCCTCAGAAGGAAAGCCCTACGAGCAAAAATGAAAAAAGAAATGTGTGTCGTGCAAAAATCCCGCATACTGAAAAGAAATCACATTCACTACGATGTCGCTACCCTTCACAGCATTTAGGTGTTGTCGGTGCAGTAAAAAGATACATATTATAACTCAAAACACGAGGTTATGGCGTGAACAGAGTGCTCGCGCGCTCGTAGCGGTTGGGTTTTCTCTGACAAACGCATGCGCAATGCTTTTCTCAATGCAGGTCGCAAAAACCTAAAAAAACGATTTTCCCCGTTTAATCAGTCTCAAAAACTGGCCTTGCAACCTATGTTCAAATTTTGGTATCTGCCAAAATACACCAAAATGGAGACGTAGAATTATTTTAAAAAACATCTGTCAGACAGATTATTAGTAATTTCCAAAATAGGCAAAATTCGACATTTTCGCCGATTGGAAAAAAATTGTGCTCGACAGATTTCCACGCTCTTCTCTCTAAATGTTTCTTTCTATCTACATTTCAAATCCTGAAATTTTCAAGCGGGGTCGCACGGCTAGATTTTGAGAAAAACACTTCTGAACGGTCTATTTTGTACCCTCACCCGTTATTACTTAAACATGTTTTTAACATCCCATAATATTTTTTTCACAGACAACATATTTTATTTTTTGGTCCCAGGTGTTTCCTTGGTCTGTTCAAGTGACTCTAACTCGCATGTAATACTTACTAACCACAAGTCAACCTTTTTCAACCTTTTTTGTTTTTTATTTACTGGGCATAAACTGAATATTTGTACAAAAGTACTGACCCGCAACACTAATCGAGGCGGGTCAAGTACAGATAAAATATTAATTATATTATTTACATAATTATAGTATATACTAAAGTTCACAGAGGGTTGCAAAAGAGAAAAGGGTTAAACAAAAGAAAAAAAATGTAATTTTATATTGAACGAAATTGGAGTGTGCGCAAGTGTGCGCAAGCCGCCGGGAGCAGAAAAAATCTGTATTAAGCCACCTTAATAAACTGCACTGTAGGGAAGATTTATCCATAATTAGTTGAGCCATTAAGTATGAGTCAGTATACCATGTACCGTGCTCTACAAATACGGTAACTGCAGCATTAGTGTTTTTTGCTTTTACAAAATATAGTAGGTTAGCTAGATTTATCCATAAAGTGGGTGTGTGTGTGTTTTTTTTTTTAAATAAAACAATGAGTCCACTCACGCTTCTTGGATGCGCGATGATTTATAGCCAACTCGTCGCTTCTCGCGTCGTTGGCTATTGATATCCAATACGCGGTTGTGGAATAATTGTCAAATAGACGCTGCGGAGAAGAGTGCTAAAGTGCCATTAACATTGGTTATGAGATTTACAGAAGAACTAAAGCGGTTCTTTTTGATGAGTTACCATTAGCCTGCGTAGCAAGCGTGTTTACCGTATTCTGGCCGCGTGAAAACTGAGGAGGGAGCAAAAAAATGAAATGGGCTTCTTTCGAGAGTTAAAAACCCATCAATGCTATGCATACTATATAGAAATAAACTGATCTGGCTTGACAGTTATAATTAATACAGTGGAACCCCGCCTAACGGTCACCTCTTTAATACGGTCCTATCGTTAAATTACGGTCACTTTTTCAGTGTTGTCCCAGCGAAATACCCATACATTTTCTATAAGAAAACCCTATTAATGCAGCCGCCTTGTTAATACGGCCAGCTATTCATGGTACGTTGGTGACCTCATTAACGGGGTTTCACTGTGGTGGAATTGTCTTTACAAATGGACTGGTCTGAGCAATGGTAAGCGCCCTAAGTTACCACGATCTCGAATTTACGACCCGTGCCTAGCGCTACCACAAAAAGTCGTCTCAAACCCTCCCGGTGACAGCGGACAGTGAAAGGAATATATTTTAAGAGCCAGGTTTGTTCTCCTCACTTATTTGAAGCACTTTCTCAAGTAATACGTATTAATATGAAAAGAATTGGAACGACTGGTAAATAATTAATACTTCACTGATTACACGGATTACCCTGTGAGAGCGAAATGCGCATGACAAGTGTTTCCCTGGGGAAGTGTGAGCGGAAGTGAAAGATGCACAGGGTCACCAAGTTCTTACTATTTGATGTTAGGGCGAAAGGGAGGAGTGGATAAAAGTAGAATGAACAATATTCCTTCCCTGAGTTAGTTAGTCAAACTTAAGGCTCGTAAAGTCATTAACCCTTTGCTTGCCAACGGGACCTAAAAGTCCTAAAAGATTCAAGTCTTATAAGAAAACACAAAAAGGTGAAACAACCCAACGGGACCTAGAAGTTTCAAGGGCCTTTGCCCCTCTATTCCTGTAGCCGGGACAAAAACTGTCATCATACACGACGTGAGAATTGTCATCATTTCAAAATGGCTGCTCTTTGAGGGAACACGTGGCATCAGGTTTGTACTATTTTGACCTATTTTAACTGAGTTGTGTGGTGAGTAGTCAGCTGAATAATTTTTTATGAATAGTTTAATACTAGGAAAATAAGATGAAAAATCTTTTCGGTTCCACACTTCTAGATTCAGTATCGAATGATCGCAATGTTAGTTCAGGACTCAAACGTCCCGTCGTGTGTCACTGGCACCCATATTCCGATCTGAAAATTTTTTTGTATTTGAAGAAACACGGCTAACATTATTGATAAATCAAAATAAAGACATTTATTGTAAATGAAGTGTTGAAAGAAAGACTTCAGCAGTTCTAATAATATTGTAAATGGCATAAATACTGTCTATACAGGAAGAAGCAATACTGCAATGGCACACTCTTCATGGAAAGTCTTCAGTAGTAACAGGGACACCTCTCTTTTAATATTTACTTGTGTTTATATATCAACTTATGTTTTGCGAACATTGTTGTATGAATTACTTGTGTTTATATATCAACTTATGTTTTGCGAACATTGGAGTATGAATTACCAACATTGTAATACTATTTTCACTAAACGTTATACTTGTGTATTTCAAGGTTGAAAAGTGCTTCTTGTTCTTTGAACATGTATTGACATATTTGTAAGTCTAAAAGCAAATTAAAGAGTTATTTTCAAATTTTTGTGTCTTTTCCTCATGTTCGGTATGACATGTCGGGACTTGCAAGTCCCAGTCATTGTGTTGCCATGGCAACCATACATTTTTCAACAACAGTTGCATAATTCTATTTAGGTGGCTAATTATGACAAAATACCAAAAGGATTCATGCATACAGGACGTATTACCCAGCACGGTAAACAAAGGGTTAAACAATAGACAAAAAAAATTCAGCCAAGGCATAAACTTGTTGTTTTAATTTTATTCCCTGTTTTATTCAGTCATAAATGCCTCCAGTATTGCCTCTAGAGGGCTTCGGAAAAAAGAGTGGTAGGCCTGCTACCTCGTCCCCAGGGCTTTTCCCTAGAAAGTTGGTAGGCCTGGGGTTTGATAAAGCGAAGAGGCACATTTGCGTTTGGATGAAGTCCTCTTTTATACAACTTAATGGTAGGATCAATCAGTGAGTCTTAGCTTACAGCATTTATTGAAAACAGAAATAAGATAAGATGGGAATGAGATTGCACAAAGCGAGGAACTATTTCTTTTTTTCTTTTGTCTTATAAAAGCAATCTAGACGAAGGTAGAGAAAAGACAGTATCCAACTTTCGGATTAAATTAATATTCAGAGACGCTCGCCTACGTATGCGACAACTTAGGAACGCGTTTAGGCCAGGCCAAAAGAGGGTTAAGAATCATGTTAGCGGTAACTGCGAACATTCAATTCCCATTAATTGTTTGGGCTTCCTCAAAAAATTAAAAATGTTTATCGCAATAAAAAAAAAGTTCCTTGTGTTGAAACCAACGCGAAATCTCTCAACTACGTAGACGAAAAGCGGCGACTCAACTCTTTTGCAGTTTTACAGTGTCTAATGCCGCTTCCCAAAAGTCAGAACTGGCCAGCCGGACCAGTCATTTTGAAAATGAAATAGTCTTCTTTCGGGAATTTTCGCTAAAAACCCATCGCTACTATGCAAACTATGAAGAAATAAACTGATCTGACTGGAAATTTCTGATTAATAGCGGAATTTTCTTTACAAAAAGACCAGTTTGGGCGGCCAGTTCTGACTTAAGGTAAGGGTCCTAAGCCTTATCAAAGTCGCATTGGACAATGGAAAGTATCGATATAACCTTAGAACGCCTCTTGTATTCTCGAACTAAAAATAATGAAAACGTGATGCTGTAAAGTTTTCCTTCAGATACACATCAAATCGAATCAAACGAACTCCAGCTTTGCATTGTTTTCTTTCTAAAGGCCTCCGCAAACGAGGAAACATTGTTTACCGAAATATTTCTTGTGTGCGCAAGCGAACAGGAAACAAACAAAAATGTTTTCCTTCCTTGCTGCGCAAAGAGTAAACATTTGTCGAGAAAGCAAAATGTTTCTGAAAATATTCAGGAACATTTTTGTTTCCGCAACAAATGTTGCGTGTGCGCGCAAACGGGACAACAATGTTTCCTCGTCTGCGGGGGCCTTAACAGTTCTCTTCCTCAGCCACATCAAAGGAAACCCTGTGTTTTAAGCCTCTGTTAACACTTTCTTCTTTGAATATTGATCGCCTCACAACGATCCCATCAAATAACTTGTCATTGTCTTGGGAAATATCCTCGGAGTCTTGTAAATTCTCGGTATCTGTTGCTGTTTGTCCATAGCGGTGTCCGCGATCATTCCTTTTAGCAATCAGCAGATGCCGTTTTTGACGAGCGTGTTTTTCTTTCAGTTCCAAGGCTAAATTACACATCTGAGTGTTGAAGTTTTCCATCATTTCTCTCAGCTCGGAAGTTAGGGAAGTATTGGGTTCTAAATGATAAGTTCATTGTTGCAGTCAGCCAATGAAGTTTGTCATAGGAGGTGTCAAAGGTCATTGTTTGATTTAGCCAATGGCATTGTCTTAGTGGATGGGATCGCATGAACCACAAAGACAGCAGTTGCCACGCACCTCTCAGAAACCTCTTATTTCATCAGTTCTTTTTAACACGAAGAGCTCCACTGTTTTCTCAGCCTATCCTGTGACTTGTTCCGAGAGCTGCGTGGCGCATACACAAAGTCATGCAGTGCATGCGAGGTAATCAAAAGGGCAACTTTTATATTTAGTTAATGAGTAACTGCATGGCGAAAATAGCATGACAATCATTTTCTTGAATATTGGAAAGCTCTGTGCTTTAAAAGGAACGATAACTAAGGATAGAAAAAATAACGTAACAAATTTTAAAAAGTGTGGTCAGAAAAATGATTCTTCTGGTTCCTTTGTGAAGTACAACCCTGATAAAAACTTCTAGGGCACTGCCTACCAAACACGCGTTGATAATCCGGTCAAGTATTCGCACCCACAATACATTTGTGTTTTTCTTAACCTCGCACAAATGAAAAATGCCAAAGCTGGTCAACATTCTATTGGGGAGGGGGGGGGGGGGGCATGGATGTGGGAGTGGGAGCGGAGACACCTGTCTGTCAATGACCCATGAATTTCGCCTATGATTGTTCCTCTGGTTGAAATTGGTAGAAGCTATCATATTTGCTGCGTTTGTATATATGTTACAGACAGTGCAACAACAGTAGATTGACTTACTTTTGGGTTGTACTTTTCGTTTCAGCCGTATGCGATACATAACTTCCCACATAGAACCTGCCAGCACTCCGCAACACAACATAGCTAGTAACACCATTAGGTTTTTCTTGAACAGCTCGCTGCTGGCATCGAACAAACCACTGGAACGTTCCACTTCAATGGGTACTGAGGACTCCTGTGGAGACGAAAAGGAGGTCTCTTGAGTGTATTCTTCGTTTAAGACGTACTCACGAATTGTATTCGCCTAAACTGGCCTCAATCTACATTACTTTTTATAAAAGCCCGTTTCATTTTCCACACCCGTTTTCAGACCAGGCCCCGGTTGTTCAAACGTTGGATAGCACTATCCACCGGATAAATCACTATCCAGTGGATAGTGCAATTAGCTTTCCCATTACTTATCCGCTGGATAGGGATTTATCCGGTGGATAGCGCTATCCAGCCTTTGAACAACCGGGGCCGGGCGTCTAAAATCTATACCCGTTTGTAGACCTGACGTTGCGGTTACAAATTTCTCAACTGGCTTTGTTGTAGCGTAATTAAGCTTCGCATCAGTGCCGAAGCCAATAACTGGTAAAATTCAGCTCGAATCATAAATTTTGGTTGCTTCTCTATCATTCATTTGGAGTTGAAAAGACGAATACGTTTATACGCTGTCGTTCTCCCCTTGAAAACGATACCCAATATAAGACCGTGATGGGAAAACCATACCCTTTTTTTGGCCGGGGGGGAGAAGGGGGGGAGCTTGAGCTTCTATTTCAAAGTGTGGGTAGGTGCATACCCATTCTCATGAGAACGAGTTCTCAGTAAATAAATCTAATATCGATATGTAGCACAAAGACTCGCTTTCAAGATGAGGTTAAACTGAAGCCAGATGTGCTCCAATATGACCGGACGTTTTTTTTCCCTAAAGTGTTAAAATTCCCGCATTCCCTTTTCTTTAGTCGCAGAGGACCAACAAAACCCTGCTTAGATAGGGTTAGTGCCCAAGTTAACGAGTAGTCTACGAACTTTCACCTGTATCGCTTTTACATTGCTTGAAACGTGTTCAAAAATCTTCGCGGTGTTCTCTTGTATATAGCTGCGGAAACATTTTGCGAGTTTCCTTGAATCTCCGCCTGTCACCACTCCATAAACGGACGAGTAGTCGTATATTTTGTATATTCGAAGGAACGGCTTCTCAAACAAGTGTTTCTTGCTGCCCACCATGTAGCCATCTACAAGGACTCCGCTGATTTTATTGGAGGAGAGAAGCTCGTAGATGTCTTCGAAATTGCGATGGATCTGGTCTGAATTAGCGATTAATGATAAATAAACAAATATTAAATGATTGAATCAATAAGATAAACACTGCTAAATCATAGTGATCGTGACGATGGTGGTGGTGATGATGACGACGATGACGATAATGATAATGATGTGGTGACGATGATGATGTTGATGATGATGACGACGACGACGGCGACGATGATGATGATCGTTTCCTAAACGTCACCGTTTCCTTTGGAAAAGGAGCAGAAAATCTTACAATTTCGACGTAACTTGCATATCCAATGCTATATATTGTAGAACGGACTTGACTACAACCTAAAAATATGGATTGTCTTCATTGAAAGAGTAAATTGCTCTCTAAAAAGCGCTTAAGCCATTCAAAGTGTTCCCTTTGAGAGGAACTAAAGTTAACCGGCCCTTTTGTTCCCTTTATGTGGAGTATGATTCCTTTATTGAAAACAACATAAATTGATTAAAAAAACACTACAGATGACCAAGAAGCACTTGCAGTAACGTAGAGAGGTATTGTTCAAAGACCCTTATTATGCCATTCAAAGATATGGAAATGCTGTCTCAGTGTATCCGTCATATCCACCATACTTTAAGAAATTCATTAAACACCAAGTTGTCCCCGGCACTAAAATATCTCAGATAAGACGAAAACACAGTAAGTGGATGAGATACACGTACATTGACATAAGGCAGTAATAACCAAAGACCCTAATCACTATGCCATTCAACGATCTAGAAGTGCTGTCTCCGTGTATCCGTCATATCCACCATACTTTGAGAAATTTATTGATCTACAAGTTGTCCCCGGCACTAAAATATCTCAGAGAAGACGGAAACACAGGAGATGACGGAGATACACTTACAGATAAGCTGAAAGGAATAATAATAATAAATATAATAATAATAATAATAATAATAATAATAATAATAATAATAATAACAGTAGTAGTAGTAGTAGTAGTAGTAGTAGTAGTAGTAGTAGTAGTAATAGTAGTAGTAGTAGTAGTAGTAGTAGTAGTAGTAGTACTACTACTACTACTACTACTTCTATTGTTGTTATTATTATTATTATTATTATTATTCCTTTCAGCTTATCTGTAAGTGTATCTCCGTCATCTCCTGTGTTTCCGTCTTCTCTGAGATATTTTAGTGCCGGGAACAACTTGGACTTCAATGAATTTCTTAAAGTACTGTGGATATGACGGATACACGGAGACAGCACTGATAAGGGCTTTGAATAGTGCCTCCCTATCTTACTGCAAGTGCATCTTCGTCAAGTACCGTTTGAGATATTTTGAGTGACGGACAATTTGGAGTTGAATGAATTTCTTTCAGACATGGCTGATATGACGAATGCATGGAGACAGCACTTACACTTATATCATTTGGAGTTAGGAATAGCATCATCTTTCAGTGTTCTTTAATAGTAGTTTGATATTCATGTAATATCTCGTGCTTGCGCATTCAATTCTGTTTGCGGAATTCCTTGCTCGCCGCCAGACAAATAGCCTGCGTGACAGACGCCTTTTTCGGCTCTTGTTTCACACGCCGAGAAAAGAGCGTCTGCGATCCCGAGCTGGAGAACGATTTCCGTGACGTCAGTGCTTTTGTTTTTTTCTTAACCAATAAAATTGAGTGATAAAATGATGCGACCAATTACACTCGAGTTACACTCGCGAACTCGCGGGCTACTGTCTTCAATCTTAGCAGTAGCATGTGTCATGAGTGGGGGAAACGCCGAAAAAGGTTAACTTGTCTGAAGATTGTTGTTATCCGTGTAAAGTAAAAATTTCCAGTTTAAAGGAGAAGACAAAGATCTTTGGGAAAAGTGAATTGTACATAAGCGCTTAATTCTTCGCTCAGTTGGAATCGATTTGTCTGTTTACGTCGGTAGCAAGAACCTCGCAATATGCCGCTTATGTTATAATACTGTGAATTGATACAAGAAGGCCTTAACAAAAGTGGATGAAATCGTCGATGGAATTCAAACAAAATTTAAAACTGATGGTCCGGTCCGTATAAAAAGACTCGCTAAAGGTTTAGAACCACCGGAAGCGAAGAAAAGTTTGTCCTTTGGCTCCAGTGTAAAGTGCGATAATTCGCGGAAATCAACGTCGCCAGCTAGGTTTACATCATGCTATCCTCTAAACCACCGTGTTGCCCCACTTAAAACAAGCAAGAAGCTAAATCGGTCAATAGAACCGAGATTGAAGCGGCAAACGCGCGAACAAGAGCCGTGTCGGCCTTCCAACCCCATTTTACAACCTAGTATTTTCGATCCGCCCAGTGGGTATAATAACACAAGCATGCTCTGCCATTCTCACAGAAAGACGATGACATAGCCTAAAGAGCAACTCTATTACTCAAGCCATTCCCGGCAACTGATGAGATCCACAAGGGAGGATCGAAACCATGGTCTTGTCTATCATTTAATGGCGTACCCAAACACAGCCAAAACCACTGGCATAAACAAAACAAGGAAAATACTATAACCGCAGTTACAAAGCGGAGTGAAACGATGACAAAGACACAGCCGTAATAAGAGCGGATTTGAGCGCTCAACTTCACGTGTTGCATAGCTCTCTAAGAAGCTACAACACTAAAGAAAGGATAAAGAGACGAATAGGCGCAAAAGAAACACAACGTCTTGCTACAAAACCAAATAACCGGGCCCGGTAATGTACAAACACTGCAAGATAAATATGATCATACTACGCGGCTCAAAACTCCTATCCTTGATAACAAGAGAGAGGCTGTTCTGTCACTGAACGCACTGAAACGAGCCAAACCAAAGCTAGACAAAACGCTTCAGATGGCATATAAAGGACCACAGTCGCTAAACAGAAACAACCGGGGTCAAAACAAATAGGCGATAAATGCAGTTAAACCCAGAAATGACCTTTGGTATCAAAATACATTACATGCGACATCTAAACACATGGCTGTTTCAATCACCATCACCATCATGCTATCCTCTAAACCACCGTGTTGCCCCACTTAAAACAAGCAAGAAGCTAAATCGGTCAATAGAACCGAGATAGAAGCGGCAAACGCGCGAACAGGAGTCGTGTAGGCCTTCCAACCCCATTTTACCTGATAGATTGTTTTTTCTGTGTACGCGGATGTACGCGAGATCCCTACGCGACCCCGCGCGTGTTGGTTCCACAAAAATGAGAGCCGACTTACGATTGGTTTAAAACTTCTGACGTCACGGAAATCGTTCTCCAGCTCGGGATCGCAGACGCTCTTTTCTCGGCGTGTGAAACAAGAGCCGAAAAAGGCGTCTGTCACGCAGGCTACCAGACAAATTGCTTGCACAAATATTTACAAGATAATTTTACAACCAACGTTTGATAGTTGTCACCTTCTTTTAAATATTCCTGGAACATTGCTAATTACATACTTTGGTCTTTCTTTGCTATTTTTAATTGTTTGGGGTAGGATTATAACTGCTACCAGTGCATTGGACTGCACGCTTTTTGGCATAAGTTTGGGACATCGTTTTCTAATGTGCTAAAATCACTAAATTCCTCGAAAAAAAATCCATGCCAAGAAACGGACGCAATATATAATCGTTCTTCTCTCAGAATACTTTTGCACCGCTTTCAAAGCAAGCATGCGTTTCTTTCAAAGATATTGGATATCTAACAAAAGTTTTAATATTTAATTTTCAAAGCCAACAAAATTCGTTCACTACGCAGCGTTCGGTATTCGCTACCTATCAATAGCTTTAAAACCTTTGAATGAAACACCAAAAGAATTTTAGTATCGCTATTTCGTTCAAATTATCATGGTTACTCCTTGAAACAAAAAAGAGTCACAGAATTTAAATCAGCTATTACGTCAAATGCTATAAAAGCGAAAGGCTTAGACTTGCTCTCACCAGTTGCAAAGTTGAAATCGCGATGGCAAGTACTCCTGCTCGGCAGCTCAACAGTAAGGTATGTATCCTGTGCTTTATCTTAAGTTGTGTTTAGTCAAAGGGGGAAGAGTTCAGTCTTGTATCGAATTCAAGTAAGAGTGCTAACGTTGCTTTTTTTCTGTTTGACTCTCCTGCAGAATATTCGAAGTGCTCTTGTGAGCAAAGTGTTACCAATCGTTCAGGAAAAATGTTCAGTGATCTCAGCTAAAGTGACCTACAACACATCGCAAGAGACAAAAGACCCAGACAAGCTATGGTTAGAAATATGTGCGAAACGAGACGCGTGCGACAAAGCCATGAAGAAAACCAAGGAGATGGCATTTTTCTTTTCTTCAGTTGCAGTTGTGGAAAAGAAAGTTCAGGAAAACGAATGTGAAGAAGACAAAGATGGTGACGAAGAAACGCCGAATAGTAATTCTCAAAGGAAGAAAAAGGTCTATTGGCCTGTAATATCGTATTGGATAGCTCTGCAATCCAGAGATGGCCTTAGAATGTCAACTATTCCAGTTCACTCAGCGGTTCTGGAAACAGGCACGGAAGTCACAGCTAAATCTGTACAAGTATGTTCGAGAGGAAAGGAAGAAATTGCAGTCGCTCCCTTGTGCACAACAGTGAAAGACCATAATAACAGCTTCTTGGAAAGAAAAGTCGTTTCAGCATTGTTTACAGGCGCTTGAATCGCAGATATTGGAAGAGCCTGTTCCATCAGTTCACGGCAGCGAACGTGTCGTCCGCCTGCAAGTTCAAAGTCCCGTTTTTTCATCGGAATTGCAAAACAGGGCAATCCCGGCACTTACTAGAGCTGGTCTGGTATTTGACGTCTTTGGAATAGAAAATGTGAAAGAGTCGGAAAGTCAGCAGTCTATTGGAAGGGCCTTGTCCAAGTCTCCCGTCATTGTTGCACTAAACAAAATTGAGAGAGCCATGGCAAAACAGGGCTACGCGTTACACAAAGGCGACGTTTTCAAGAAAAACGAAGCTTCAATGTATACCTTCGAACACGCTTGCTCCATCAAAAAGTTCCTGTCAGTCCTGGCAAACAACGATCAATTGAAGGAGATTATCATCATTTGTCCAAAACCCCATTAAAGAAATTGGAAAAGAATGTCCGCGAGCATTTGTACAGTACTCCCACACTAAAGAGCCAGAGGCCAAGTACTTTCAAGAAATTCTAGAGAACAGCTTAAGTCCGACTGGTGTGACACACTTCTGCGAATACTACTTGCGTCTTCTAAATCACGGAATTAAACAACACAAAGAGAAAGTCATGTGCTTAATTGGGGAGCCAAACAGCAGGAAAACAAGCCTATTCACGCCGATCACTCGGATAATTCCTGCTAGGTATTGCTGTTTTGTTCTTGTTTTTAACTGCTTCATCAGGTGGAAAATATCAACGCAACCTCGGACGTGTTTTTCAACCGTTGAGAGGGGCCCTTATCCAAAATAAAGCACATGCAAAGGTCGAATGTTCACTCGATTTTGTACAATTAATTGTTTATGTCTCCGTTCACAGGTACATCGCCATGATAACCAAACAGAAAGCCTTTAACAAGAGTCTCGTTGACCAAAGGACCCAAGTCATCTTCATGGATGAAGCACACGTCAAGCTTTTAGATCCCGATGACTGGAAAGTTTTGACGCAGGGGGGACTTACCGCTCACGATCGGAAATACAGAAGCTCTAGCCAACAGGAAATTCGATGTCCTATGTTCATCACCTGCCAAACAGAAATGGATTTTGGGGAAGAGCACAACGCGGCCATGGATGCACGTCTACGCAAGTTCTATTTTAAAAGTCTGAACTCTCGACCGATTCCAAGAGTGCAGCAGTCATTGCGTGACAGTGCAATGGATTGTATCGTGTGGGCAAGCAGAGTCGCGCGCACTCCAGATGACGAGCTTCCCCCTCCAATGCCTGGATCAGCTGCAAAGCCAAATGAATTTGATGACGAGGAAAGGAATAGAATCGCAACGATGAACCTGGAAGACAGTGAAAGCGAACAAGAAGCAAGTGTTGAAGAAGGGCAACTCGTGGTAGAAACTGACGACGACCTATCTGAAGGAGAAGTCAACCAAGTAAATTCGGATGCCGAATCAACGTTTTCTGACGGATGGGAGAGTACGCTTGAAAAAATATCTGAGCTTCGAGAGCAGCAGCCATGCAACAGCCTGAGACAAAGGCAACTGGGGCTCATTGCAGCTGGAGTGAAGCGTGCCACGAAGGAGAGAGAAACTGAAGCACAACGGGCTAAGGCGCGGATTCTTGCCGAGACAAGACAACATTGGATATCTCTTGGAATGATTCGAGAGGAAGATGCTCACTTGCTGGAGACGGTTGAAGGCCCATACCATCCCAGAATTGAACGTTCACGGCAAGAGTACTTCGCGAAAAAGAAAGAAGAAGAGCAGAAGAATTTGCAAGATAAAGCGTCCAATTACTATGAGAACGAGTGGGTGTGGGCAAAGGAAAAAGAATTGCGACAGCTACAAGAACAAGAGGAAACTGCAAGGGATGGCGATGTCAAACGCGCTGTGCATTACATGATTGGAGTTACTGTGGAAGCCCTCAAGTTGAATTTCAAACGAGATGTGTTACCTGGCCTCTCCAGACTTGTTATCATGGAAAGAAAGAAAAGAGCAATGGATATGAAGTGGTTATCCAGGGAACAGGCCGAACGTGTTACGAGCGTATGGGAACCCATGCCATACCCATTCAATGGAGAAGAATGCGAATGCGACGATCAAGATATTTTCATCACTCCTTCTTCTTCCCAGACACCAATACGGAAAAGCACAAGCCAGAACGTCTTTCAGAGAGGAAAATATAGAAAACGGCCATCCCAAACAAGCACTCCAGTACCCAAGAAGGGAAGGATAACGAACTTTTTCAAACCTAGCCAACAATGAAAATCGATGTTATCATAAGTAAAACAGATATTTCCAAAAATATGTAGATATTGGGTGCTAAGTTATCGACATTAATTAGAAAGACAAAGTATCAAGCAGTCAATTGTATGCCAACTGATTTGAGCCTCTTAGACTGAAACGAAGAAAATAAATGTCATAACCAGAATTGCTGTATTTAAGCCCCGTGTTTCCAGAGAAGTTGTTAGTAGTATTTCATCCGATGGAGGTTTAACGTAAGTGGTCTTCCAGTTAAACATTACAATATTTTGCTATGGTTAATTTAGTACTTTTTGAACTTTCTGGCTGCGCGATTTAGGAGAGAGTTTGGTTTTCGCCCTTTTTGAAAATGAAAGTCTGGATCTCTAAGAATAGCTGTCCAATTTCCGAAACCATGCCGTTCAAGTCCCATCCTCAAATATTGATCCTCTTCTGGAGTAAATAGCAGAATTTTCCTTCCCGTAAAAGAATCGGGTGTTTTCGAAACATTCTTGCTTTTGGAATTAGTGGGCGTAATGTGAATTTCAGTGTGTTGTTCGGGGACCGACCCAACGTCATTGTCCTCTTGTTCTGGTGAAGACGCTGATTTGTCTGAAAGTCGTGATCGAACATCCATTTCTAGTGCCGATCCCTTTTCGCCATAAAGGGTTTCCAGGTATTCGTGCGCCTTGGTCGCGATTTCTCGCGATCTTTGCTTTTGGTAATGCACTCTTGCCACAACAGAGCTATGCTTCTGGTCCTCGGAGATCGTGCCTTGCGCGTTGCTACTAAGTTTCTTGGAGCTGACTGTCTCCACTATTTGTCGGTAACGAGTCGGGTGAACGTATTTCCCGATCGCGTCAAACACTAACTTGCTCATCAGCTCGCCAAGTTTGTTGTGCTGGCCGCCATTCCTCGTGACTAAAACGTAATCACAAGTCGGTTTCAAGTAAGGGCGAATGTGGTCGATGTAACCATCCAACACCCGCATGCTTGTGTCGGTGACGAAGAAAACATCAAAGCCATACTTTCCTGCCGTCTTGAACATTTTCTGATCGTTAAATCCCCCGTTGGTCTTTGCTGTGCGCACCATATCAACGGTCAAAAACTGATAGGTCATCGGGCGGGAACCTTTGACCTTGATAAACAAATACACCGCAAGAAACTTTGTGGCAAAGGACAACTCCAGTGGTGATACTGTAGCTGGTTTATCCTTGCATGTTTTAAGTACGTTCTCGTAGCGAGGCAAGTAACGCGCAACAACTTCCAAAAGCTCTTCTAGCGTGGCCCAATGTCCCTTGGATTCTAGGGTGTCGATGTCGAGTTCATTGATCCATTGCAACCGCATCATTTTCGAAACTGTTTTACGGGCCTTTTTCAGATATGTTTCCGTAGAAGACAAGCCCCTCAATACAACATCGGATGCACCATTCACTTTTCTGAAATCCGCCAATTCTGCAATGGCGTCTAAGTAGCCAATGCGCCCTGCGTGTCCTAGTTCCCAATCACCTTGCATCGTATCAACGAATTTAAATAGGAGATTAGGCGAACATAAACTAAAGTCGACAATGTCAAATGTGAGCTCCTCTTCGTCTTCGCAACAAAATTTAAGAAACTTTAAGCACCTGTTGACGATTTGTTGTGCTTGTCGATCACTTTTACAGCCTCCACCACTTCCTGTGAGCCACGACAAGAAATTCTTAGCAATGTCGCTCGTCTTGTCAAAAGTCGCAACTGTCCTCATTTTGCGCGCAGTCTTCTGATCAGTGGCTGTATTATTGTGCGCTTGACCATCAAACGATTCGATTTGAACGCTGTCTGGCTTCTCGTCGAAATAATAGTACCAAGAGTGCTTGCTCTTTACGTGTTTTCTACAGCCTCTTTGTGTAGTGAATCCATCGTGCTTACAAATTTGCACTGGGCAGTGAAAAAGACCATCACAGTCATCCTCTTCTAAGTGAAGTCTCTTTGGTTTAGGCGATGCATTTGCTAATATTGACCAGTTGACATCCTTGCCTCGTTTGTTCATCTTAAGCATTTGGTTGCAATCGATGTATTTCTAAAGAATGCACGCATATATATACTAGCAAAAGGTTCCCCAAGAGATCATCCTATTCGCCAATAAGATATTTCTTAGCTCATCTCTGTCCACACTTGGTCATTCTTGCCCCTTGCCTCATTGTTTCCTTGTCCGTATTTGGTACACAATTAATCAAAAGGAACAAAGGCACAAGCCTGAACTTGCCAGGGCCAGCCTGGACGAGATTAAACATGTAGCGGGCAAGCCCCACACTTAACTTGATTGTTGAAGGATGTATGTTTTGATAAATTTGTATAGAGGAGGTGATGAACAGTAGTTTCAGACAGCCTATTCCTTTTTACACTTTGAGCAAAATGGAACGCTAGTTCCTTTGTCACAAATTTGGAGCCTGTTCCCATTTATACGCCGGACATAACACTCATCTTAAGGAACAAACAATCACCTTGTCCATGAATAGGAACCATTTGAACCGAAAGGGAACAAGGCGTTCCGAACAGATAGCCTATTCCTTTTTACACTTTGCGCAAAATGGAACGCTAGTTCCTTTGTCACAAATTCGGAGCCTGTTCCCATTTATACGCGAATCACCTCGGACATGAATAGGAACCATTTGAACCGAAAGGGAACAAGGCGTTCCGAACTGCAGTGGATATGCCAGTGAATAGGAACGACTAGTTCCTTACTGTGTCTAGCGAGAAATTAGATTGGGAACATCTGTTCCGCAACCACTTTGAAAGGAACAGGAAAGGAAATCGGAACTGATGAAAGAGGACCTTTTGTTCCTGAAAGGATAAACGAGGAACCAATTGTTCCTTTTGACTAGCATGAAAAGGAACTTTATGTTCCAATTTGTTGCTAATGGACCAGATTGTTCCGAAATTTGCCAACCTCTGTTCCTATTGTGCAAATAAAGTTCCTTTATTGTGCGTAATAAAGGAACAAAAACAAAAACGCGCGGAACACTACGTGTTTAGAAAACACACTTTTCCTCGTGTCGCGTCACTAAAAATCCAACTTTGAAGATTTCCTCATGTAAAAAATGGCCCAGCAATACTGAGGACAAAAATCCAATTGAAACCTACAGTGT
Organism: Galaxea fascicularis; assembly: GCA_948470475.1. Taxonomy (NCBI): domain Eukaryota; kingdom Metazoa; phylum Cnidaria; class Anthozoa; order Scleractinia; family Euphylliidae; genus Galaxea; species Galaxea fascicularis. Next base: position 30,837,324 of record OX419337.1, on the reverse strand, counting down.
TTTAACCCGAAATGGTGCTCTCATTACTTTTGGGTAATGTTAATGATGGTACCTACAGTGCTAGGTGAGCTACCTTTGTCTTTTAACAAGTTCTTAAAACATTTTGGCAACATTCAAGTGGCTGTTAACACCTGGAGCTGTTGTCTTTGCTAAGTACTGGTACCTTTATCGAATTTGGCGTTTTTTCTCAAACCTAATTGGTATTCCGCTGACCCGTGGATAGCGGCAATCTGGAACAAGACAATGAAAAGAAAAAATGATTACGTTTTTAAAGGCAAAAACCACCACGCTATGTCCCACGATAAATCTAGCCAACTTTACTCCACTATCGTCCCGTCTAAAGGAATTTTATAATAAGTTAACTGGCACGCCTAGCCCCAAATTGATTCTTTAAAGCCTGACAGCCAGCTCACTTACCAAAAAATACCCAAATATTTCGTTAAAGGATGTGTCAAGGATTTCAACTTATATTTTGAACTGCACACAAAGTATCCCAAACTCTCTTTCTTTCTTGAGATCTTACAACAATTAAATGCCAATTCGACGAGACCGACAAATTCAATGGCTAATGTAGATCGCTTTCCTTTGTCAATTCCGAGGGCAAAGAGATCCCCTGGTTTCACAGGCTCGTCCTATTCTTCTCTCTTCTTGTTGTTTTTTAGCACCTGAAATGTGGGTAGTACTAGAAGTATTTGCCTGCGCCTTTGAATTACCCCTCCCTCTCCCCCACGGATTTACCTTCGCACCGTAGAGTTTGTAGTCCAGTCCAACCGTTTCATTGGTGAGAGAAACTGCGATTGCTCCGACTAGTATACTAATAAGAACAACTCCTGTTAGTGTCCAGACGATAGCCACCAGTCTGCCAACGTTTGACAACGGAAACCGATCACCGTACCTACAAAGAAAACGCAGCCAGAAAATAGACTTCTTCTCTTAATATGCACTTCTGCAAGTGGGTCAAGTTGACTACTTTGTGGGTATGTTTATGACCAATCAAAATGCAAGAACGGTGAGTTCTTGCATTTTGATTGAGGTTTTCTCTCGCGACTATTCCGGCTATCCTCATTCCGATTTAGGAATGAGTGAGTACGTGCGCAAAGGTCAACCTAAAGAGAAAAATTAAAAACGATGGTATACTAACTGCAGAATGTCTTAATGCACCTCAACCAGGCCACCACCTTATTGTAATGGGGCGGTTTGTGTATCTGAATACTCCCCGTAGCTATGTCGGTGGAGTCTTGTAAGGATGGAGACTAAGATGAATTGTGACCCCTAGTCTCCAATTTCGGGGTTGGGCTGGGGCCTTAAACCCACTCCCGTAAAAAAATATGATTATAACGGAAACGTAGACGTTCAGAAGCGACGAGGGCCTACTGCCGCCAGTAATACGATGACGCATTTGGGTCAAGGGCGAAAGGAAAGTTAAAAGCCAAGAGCTTCTATCGTGAATCCACAGGAAACTGGAATGTTAAAACAGTGTTGTTTAAGACCAGAAAAGCTTCTCATGCATCCTGAGAAAAAGAGACGGGCAGCCAGGTGGCAGTTCTGGGCGAATGATGGTACTCTGGCAGCGGATCAAAGTGGGTGGAGGGAGAAAGTCCGAGTCTTACATGCTTTATGGCACCGAGGGATGGAGGACGGAAATGAGGATAAGGAGGAGAATGTCTAAAACTGTCGATTGATCAGAATGCTGATTGATGGCAATATGGTACACTGTAACTTTCCAAACATGACTATAGAGGGCGTTCGCTCACGTGACCAGCAGCCATATTGGCCTATTGAAACCAAATATTTTGAATAATAATAGAGTTCGCAGGAGCCTGGTTTAGTCCTTCAACATGGTCGCCGTGACGTCTTTTATCTTTTAACAAGTACTTACCCTACAGTGGTCATGGAAACAAAAGCCCACCAGAATCCCTCCCACATGCCAGCAAAGAACGAGCGGGGAAATTGTTCACTGTTTCCAGCTTGATCCTAAAATGTAGAAAGATCGATGGCATTTTACGGCTCTTAGGGTTCGTAATTCCGGTAGTTTTGTGTGAACAATACAATAACAACAAACGCAGCAGAAATAGTTTTCTATTCCGTTTTCAACGAAATCTCATGATTGTCTCAATTTTGCTTATGAATCAGAGGAAATCATGGCGGGCTTCCAAAGAATGGTTGATTATAAGCCGTTTCCTTCTTCTCCTAAGTTCCGTGTAGCAAGCATTAAATCCAGCGAGAGGCGTTCTTTCCTCCAATTTGCATTGTTCTATCGTCCTGAGTGATCCGTCAAAAAAGTACTATCCCATGTAAAAGAATGTTGTGGCATGTATTATTTAAATACGAAGAGTACGTTTCCTCATCTCCCATCTTATCTCACCTCCTTCAATCGCAAGACTAGACAAGACTAAGCTAGACTAGACTACGTACTAGGCTAGGCTAGACAAGGCCAGACTGAACTAAACTAGAGCAGTTGAACGATGAACGGAAGGTTCACTGGTGATGTGTGACACTTGAACGTATCAGTGGTTCGATTGACAAGGTAAAAAGAAATATATATATATATATATATAAAGTTCGGAAACATTTCCTAAATATACAGACGTTTCGGGTATATTACCCTTCTTTAGTGGGCGTGCAACTAGTCTCACGCGCACGCACTTTAACATTTAACATTTTTTATTTAAACGGTTTTTAGACGATTGCGTTTTCTAATGGCTTTTATTCACACTGAAGAAGGGTTATATTTTCGAAATGTCTGTGGTTTGAGGAAATATTTCTGGTCCCACTATATCAACCGAACAACTAAATTAGGGAAATCCAGGTGAAACTAGAGTAAACTAAAAGAACGTGAAGTTAATATATACCACTTACCACCGCCCAGATGGCGAATCCAGCTAAATAAGCAAACACAGCACTGAGTACGAGCAGAGGCCAGCTCTCAAAAACAGAATTCACGAGAGACGTGGAGATCTGGGTGCCATAATTTGTATTGATAACATAAGCAATTCCTGGTGATTCAACAATTCCTGTGTAACCAAACTCCCTTCTGAACGTATCCTGTAATTTATGACCATAAACTGGGAAGCTGAAGTCCGTAGAGTGGTCGATGTTCCTATAGTGCACAAATAAGGTTTAGTTTTTCAACTGCTGAGGCCTGTGGTATTAGTTTTGGTAAAAGGCCTCTAGGAGCTGTAGAATAAAGATTCAGGATGACGGTGACGATGAAAATGACTGATGGCAAAGTCCTAGGGAAGATAACATCTTAACGATTCAGGTTCATCGTTAACACAAACTGAGGAGAGATCCAGAAAGAGTCGGGTTTGCGCAATACACTAACATAATTTCTCCTAATTTTCGTCGGCTTTACCTACGTGTAAGAACCTGTAAAACACAGGAATGACGTAAAAAAAACAATAGCTCACAACAACAAAGAAAACCTTCTCATATAAACCCAGATTTTAACATTCGAATTCACCCAATCTAATTTAAAACCAGTACAACTGATTAGTGGCTTATATCGTTAATGGCAATGACACTCTAGAAAAATTCAAGTTCCCAATAGTTTCTTTAAATACGAGACCGTAAATGTGAAAGAGTACGGATTCTACAGGGTTAAAGCAAAGGTGATGAGACCCAAGCCATCACTGTATTGCCTGAATATAGAATGAAAACACTATTTAATCCTTTAATGCGGCATTTTTTTCAGTCGAGGGCGCCTCAGTTAGTTGTTATTATGTACTCGTACGTTTGCCTTTCTCCCTCTCTCTATGCAACGGTTGCATTGTTGGTCACCACTTAGTAAGTAATAGAATGATGCAATTGTAATGTATTGAAGTAAAATCCTACCCACGCAAGGCCTCTGCTGTAAATTGAATGGAGGGTCCACCTACGCCGTTGAATTTGAAGTCGACGTACGACGTGCCGTGTGTTTTGCAAGACTGACAGCACGTCACCGCCATGTCATTTACAAAAGGTGGCACGAGACCACTAGGAGTTTGACTTGATTCATTTCCTTGAATGACATAAGGATCCAGTAACATCCAGTTGGTTGTCAAACGCTTTGCGCAGCGACATGTTTCTGAAGACACAAAATAATAATAGCGTCAATAGATGCTTTGCAACAATTGGTCACGTGACCGTTTATCGTAACTGGATGGCAAGGGTTGTAATTTCCATACTTATTTCAATTTCCCCTATTGAGTTAATTGCAAGCATGGAACTTTCGTCGCTAATTTCTGTATTGTTTTTCTTTTCTTTATAAAATGATATCTCTAGCCTGCATTGCGTTCGTGTTTATGAGAAGTTGACCACGTGACTAACTGTCGCAAAAAGCCTTTCATATTATTGCAAGAGGCCCTGTGAGCGCTTTCATTGCAAAACTGTGCAGATTTTTGAGTCGAAGTCGCGCAATCAACTTGTAGCTGTAGACCTGGTTTCCACGCACAGAGGACCCTTGAGGCAATAATATTCTAAAAATAATTGTCAAATACACTGAAGAGCGAGAAAAAGTAAGGAATGCGAATATCAACAACTGCAGCAGGCTGACATTAGAGATTTTTAGTTCACAAGTGACACGCTTAGATTGTAGTCAGTCAGTGCATGTCACCGCGAACGGTTTTGCTTGATCAAGACTACAGTCGCGCAGACGATCGCACTTCATCAAGCAAGTAATGGCGTGATTTCAAACTAATTACCAGAGCGATGAGACGCAAAACTAGCAATAACAATAATTTAAAAAATGCTGAGTACCTGCAAAAATAACTTCACTGGGACCGTCGCCTTTTATCGTGAGTCCTGTGATCTCGATACGGTACACGGCAAAACTCTCCAATCCCGTGAGAACGGTGGACTCATTTTCCGCGGGGATGAACACTTCCCTAGGGGTTTCCTTGTACGGACGTTGCCCCATTTCAGTGGCCTGATAACGTATTCTGTAACCAGTTAGAATTCCGTTGAGAAGATGAGAGGGGATGCGAGCCCAACGCAGAGGAATCGTGTAAGGTGTCCATGTACTTTCAGCTTGCACATTGAGCGGCGAAACGTCAGGAACTACAAATATTGAATAAAAAAGAACGCGCCATCATCACTTGGACCAAACGAAAAAGCCAATAGAAAGTTGAAACAAACTCGGTAAGAAAGGGCTCCCTTTGGTTGGGTTACATGATCTCAAAAGGTCAGGGTTGGTTCAAAATGAAGCGCATTATCCACATAAAGGCTCCAGTTTAAGCCATGATCTAAGATATTACGGAGTTAGGTAGTAACCTTAGTTGCTTTTAAACCAGTGAAGAGGGAGCATCCTCGAAACTTCTGGTAATCTGTGGTGTTTCAACGCACACTTCAAAAAGCACACAGTCTTTATTCTAAACAATAGTTGCATTGTCGCACTCTATCTTTCTTTTCCCTTCGTGGATATTGATCATCCTGTCGAAAACGAGGTGCGAAGCTCTCTGTATCTCTTATGACAGCGTTTGAAAAAAAGGGGATTGGCAGATTGTGGAAGACTGTACGCTCGGACATTGAAATATGAAGTTCAAAGCTTGCTCAGTACCTTTTGGCTTTTTCCCAGACAATAACATTTTAGCTCTTTTCGGTGACATATCGAAAACGACATGAAATAAATAAACTGAGGGCCTAAGGCAAGGGACTGGTGACGAAAATTGGACACTGAAACGAAGCTCTGGGACACAAATCGAATATATTTCGTTGGAGTTGAGACTTTCCCTCTAAATATTTTCGTTTTTCTCATTTATTATTAAAGCAACTTTGAATGAAGAGACGATTTAAACAGTCATCGTTAATATGGGCATCTCTGACGAAGCAAGTGAAAGGAATCTCCAATATTTTCACTACTAAAAGGTGCCTTGGCTACGGACGTTTCTTCGAGGGGAGGCGAACAAAAATCCTTCACCAGAGTGTGTGGCTCAACAGTATTACTAAAGTAACTTCCCGGTGCCCCTCCTTCTCCCACCCCCCCCCCCCCCATTTAATGTTGTATTTGTGAAACCGCCCTTATTTTGGAAAACGTTTAGGGGCCGCAAACAATGTTAAATTTGGGAAGTCGTTTTTGTTAGGGAAACGCGGGAGGGCTTCAAACGTCACTCAATTGAGGGGCGGGTGTTTTAAAACTTGGATGATTGTTTGCACGTAAAGAGGCTTTGAAGCTCAATTTTCTAAACAATTTTGTCCAAGATTGCAGGTGGAGAAAGTAGGTGTATCACCCACTTGAGAAGAATTTGACCCCATTCCTGACTAAGACTAGGTTTACACTAGAGGATATTTTTTCGGATTCATCAATTTTTGGGTTATCGGATTCGTGGGCGTTTACACTGAATGGGTATCCGGATTCCTAGTCGTTTACACACTTAGACAACTCCGGGAACATTCGTTATTGAATGGTTACAAATTAAAGCAGGCGAAAAAATATCCGGATTCATCCTTTCAAATCGTTTACACGACTAACCTCTCCGGATTCAAAAGTTTTCGGATTCAAAGTTCCCACTTTAGATTCCGGATTCAAAATCTCCGGAGACACGACCAAACCGGGAAGGTTTTATGTCGGATTCGTCCACTTTTGTGTAAACGGCGAAACTAATCCGGTACTAAAACGTTACAGATTCATCACGAATCCGGAACAATTTCCTCTAGTCTAAACCTAGTCTAAAAGTAGCGCAGTCATCACAATTAAACGTACATACCATCTTGATCTGTCATGAGCACTTTGCTCGCGAGATTTCCGTCTCCTTTGCTGGTATATGCCAAAACAGTGATGTTATACAGTGTGTACTTGTTCAATCCAACAATGCGGAGCGATCGTTGTTCAGCTGGAAGATTCTTGATCACAGACGAACCGTTTTCGCTTATTTCAGTGTACCGAACTTTGTAACCTCTAATGATCCCATTTTTATGAGCGTCTGGTACATCATCCCAGCTTACTTCAAGGGCTGTGGAGTGTGGTGTCCACACTTGCATGTTTGGTGGAGCTCGGTCAGGTACTTTCGAAGGAAGAAAACGCAAAGTAGATAACAAACTATAAATCAGAGCTAATAACAGATTTAAGACCGTGGATGCTGTACCAGGCATTCATTTGGAGTACCAAAATTCTCTCTGTTACTATTTGCCTCAGAAGCACAGAATCAGACGTTAACGATAAAGAATAATATTTCTGAGTCCGTTAAAATTGCCCAGAGAAAGCCCCCAGCGGGAATCAAGCCCATGAGTTTCTTTTCACCGAGTATGTGTACGACAGTATTGAATAGATCATATCTTTCATCCATTTACCAAAAATCTGTTCTCAGACTGTCTACTTACTATCCTCATCCGTGGAAACCCTGACTCTTTCGCTGCTTACGCCGTTCTTGTTTGTTCTCGCCACGATGTATACGGAGTAGTTCGTAAACTTGTACAGGCCAAGTAGCTCAGTTTCTAAAGTCGCAGAATTTACAGTTACATTCCTCAAAGAACGAACGAAGTACGTCTCCTGCTCAGTGAAGTACACACAGTACTCTCGTAGAATTCCCCTGAGACCAGCAATGCTTATTGGCTGCCACGTGACATGAATGCTGGTTGAGCTTGTGTTGAAAGCGGAGATGTTTGTTGGTGCAAAATGAGGAGCTGTAATAGCGGGAGAAAAATTGGATAAGCACAAGAAAGATTCCTTGGGATTGCGTGGTACAATACCCACTTCGAGGCATGAAAGCTTGAATTTGAACAGACGTTCCTCAAAATTACTTTCAGGTCTATTTATGTAACCAGAAACAATTTTCACAGAGACTGCCACCACCCTTTTGCCAATAGACCTATTGCACACTGGCACCCTTGGAAAAAAAAAATTAATACATTAACTAGACTTAAACACCAATAACGTACCTTCCTCATCTGTGTTTCCTATCACAGGCATACTCCATGGCCCATGTCCCTTGCTATTGTACGCACATACTTGTACTGTATAATTTGTCCAGATCTCTAGATCTCCTAAAGTGGCTTTCAAGTTTGTAGATCCAACTACAGTGACATTTCTCATGAATTGTCCGGAGTTGTTACTGAGGGCGACCCTGTGACCCAAGATGATGCCTTTTCTGTCTTCTTCAATGACTGGAAGCCAGGTAACTTCCAAGGTTGTGGGGTTGGCAGGAAGAGTCAGTACACTCACCGGTGCACTCTCTGGAACTATTGAGGAACGTGGATTGATTTAGTTGATAAATTACGACAGAAATGAATAGTATTTAGAGCGCACTTTAGTTAGTTCGAAATTAAGATGAAGAAAACAGTGTTGTATGTTAACTGACACCTTACCACTCTCATCTGTGAGACAGAACACAGGCTCCGAAATATTTCCGTCTCCAACAACGGTAAATCCCAGGATTCGTATCTCATATTTGGTGAAGAATTCCAAACCAGGTAACTCTACATCAAGGAAACTCGAATTGAGAGTCACATTGCGGAAACCATCCATTGGTCTGTCCTCTCTTTTATACAATACTCGATAACCCATTAATATCCCATTGACGTAATCGACTGGAATAGGTTGCCACGTGACATTTATGCTTGTGGAACTGGTGTTAAACGCCTTAACGTTTGTCGGCGAATGGCTTGGCACTAACAGAAGCAAGAGCAGCATGGATCTGTTTAGTAGTGCTCTTGAGACAAGACAAACGAATCTTACAGACAAGAAGCAAAGACGGAAACTCTACCCTTTTCCATATATGAAACGCGACTGCAAGAGGTTATTTTGCTTATGCTTAAAACGATAAACAATGGTGATTTCTAGTTTCCATATGAAACATAAAAAAAATTCACAAGAGGAGAATTAAAGATAACGGATGATTTAACCTGAAAACAAATTTCTGAGAGAAACGCTAACGAGACGCACTGACCTGACCTAATGCACTGCGCGTGCGTGTTGGGTGGTGACATCATCAGTCAGACACGATACTATATGGGGAAATGCCTGCTTTGGGTAAACCGATGGAAAACTCTGACTAATGAGTTGATAAAAAACACTTTCCGAGAAACATTTCACAGTTGTACGAGTTCACGTTGTCGCCATCACTTCTGATTAGAATGACGTGAGATCAAATCAAGATTAAAACTCTATTTGATAAATCCATCTGTTTGGTTTTCTCCAAAATCGTACTAGAAAACACGTGCATGCAATAGCTGAAACAGAGACTTGCCACAACTGTCATGGCTTAACCCTTTAACTCCCAAGATCTGGTTAACAATTCTCCCTTTCAGCTGCCATACATTTCCTTGTAAGAAACTTAAGAGAATTTGATGTTACATTAAGATAGCACCCTCCAAATGATAAATGTGTCTATTCTCATCACCTATTTGCTTTAGAATGTATTAAAATTGTGAGGAGAAGTTACATGCTAATCATTTCTGGGAGTGAAAGGGTTAAAGAGTACCTAAAAAAATTCTACTAACAATTTGAACGTTGTATAATAACTTTTGCTTATACGTTAGTACTGTGGGTACTGCATAATTACCGTCTTGTCCCGTAGTCACATTAACTTCGTGGCTTGGTACTCCATAATCGACTGTGTATGCCACCACCTGTATAGTGTAACCCGTGAACTTTTTCAGCCCATTTAATTCCAGGCTTGGTGAAGAAGGATTACTGATTGCTCGCCGTCGTCGGCCACTGGTCACAGGTATAGAGATGTTTTGGACCGTGTCTTCAGGTGATTGTGTTACAAAGTAAATGATAACGTAAGCGCGAAGAACGCCGTTTATATGTTGTTCGTCGACCGGCTTCCACGAAAGTCTCACTGATGATGAACTAGGGGCATCGCCAGTTAGATTTGTGGGTGGACGGCTCGGAGCTGCAAAAGCAAAGGCCCCAGTTTGCAAAGAACGCAAAAAAAAAAAAATTCTACACAACGACGATGATGATGACGATGGCGATGACGATCATGATGATTATGAAGACGATGATGACGATGACGATGAAAATGATAACGATGGCGATGATGAAGATGATGATGATGATTAACGTCTGTGCAATATGCATGTAGCTGAGCGGAATATTCTTTACTAGTTTTGTTTGACGAGCATTTTGATCTCTCCAACCGCTTTCTGGAATGTTTTGTTGCATGACAAGTTTTAATTGATCACTTGGAAGTAGCATTTGCACATGGGTACGTTTGCTTTATATTGAGACAGAATTTTCAGAGCCAGACTTACCACATTTTGTCCTAGAAACAGCAGAAAATTAGGCCGGCTCTACAAAAGCAAGTGTTTTTGGCAAGATTGAAAATACAAAAGTTTGTGTCCTGGCGCGTCGAAAAAAGGCAACTCCAGTTATCCATTCCTAAGTGCTAGTTCAACGAAGAAAATTAGTCGAATCAAGTTCATGGTTTCCTTGACAAGCTTTATTTTCATTTGGTAATTTCCAGTCTCTCTGAAAAACAGTTAATCAGTAAAGGGAAATGCTGGTAAGTCTTCCTTGCATTTCAAAATGGCCGTCAAGATCATTAGACATGCTTAAATGGCATCCTACGTATATTGCTGATTATATGTCATGTCCACGTGACAGATGTTGTGGGCTTCATGGCCATATTTGTTGACCATTAAGGTCATACGTACAGTGTAGACAACAGTTTGGTTATAAAGTATTTACCGTGTGGGCGTGCCTGTATTCCTCTCCCAAAATTTGGTTTTATCGACACATCTGATAATGTAAATTTGCCACAGTAGAGAGATTTAAAAAGCTGACTTTTCGAGCGTTACTCTTCGTAAGCTTTACGGTTTCCAATACACATTATCAACTACGGTGATAAAAACAAAGTTTTGTGCACAACGCCCCCACTGTCGCAGCACCACAGTTCTTTTAGAAACTATCTGACTGGTTTAGCTGGCTCAACTGCATTCTGCAGATAGCTGCAATAATTGCAGTCTCGGTCCTCGCTGGAGAAATATTCGTAGTAGTCCATTATTCTGTAATTTTCATAGTCATAGACAAAGTAGAGGTAGGGAAGTGGGTAAAAGAACTTACCAGCCTCTTTGGTCCGAACGGAAATTACTCCGGTAGAGTTGGCTTCCCCTTTGCTGTTAAATGGCACAATGCGTGCCTCATATTCCGTATAGGGAAATAGGTCTTCAATGACTGCCTGATCTAAAGATTGCACTGTTAGGTTCCGAGTGATGTTTCTAAGTTTGTCAAAAATGAAAATGCGATACCCCAAAATACGTCCATTTGCAAAGTTACTGGTCAGCGGTTTCCAGGCGAGTTTGACGCTGGTACTGGAAGTGGCCACTGGCGTGACGTTCTGTGGGCTTCCCTCAGGAACTACGAAACAAAATGATGAATAGTTTTCTCAAATGTTTTAACTCCAGATTAATCCAATAGTTTCCATTAGCGTACTGCACTCGTGATCTTGTATCTTACTGTTGCCACGGCTTCGATAGGTCTTTCATGCGTGGGACTAAAGTAAACAATGGTAATAGGACCTGAAGCTGTATTGTCATTACTGTTGTTAATTAAGTGTAAACATAAACACGAACACGACCTTATGGACTTACTGAACCTCTGCCTTACGTTTACCTACTTCCAGTACAACGGCAAACACTACAAACAGTTGCATGGAACGGCTATGGGCTCACCAGTTTCCGTTGTGGTTGCAGAAATTGTTATGCAAAACATCGAGGAACAAGCCCTAGCAACTTACAAACGAACGATACCACTCTGGCTACGCTACGTTGACGACACATTTAGAGCCCTACACAAAGACGAAATCGACGAGTTTCACGAACACCTCAACAGACAGAACGACCACATCCAGTTCACCAAGGAGATCGAGGAGAATGGTAAGATACCTTTTCTAGACTGCTTGGTTACCCGTGACAACAAACAACTACGAACTACAGTTTACAGGAAACCTACACATACTGACCGACTACTTGACGAATGCTCTTACAACCCTACTTCACACAAAGCAACGACAATACGTACCCTAACGAAAAG